>PVKE010007557.1:0-50348 GCA_004027555.1 Craseonycteris thonglongyai
ATGGAGACTGTTCTGGGCCCTCCCCCTTCTCTCTGTCTCTGTCTCTGTATCTCTCCCTGTCAAAAACAATAAAAATAAATCTTAAAAAAATAATAATTTAAAAAATAAATAAATAAATAACCCCACCTCCCACCCTCCCCCATAATCCCATATTCCAGTGACTGGCCAAAGTAGAGAACCATGGGACTAGATGCTTCCTTGCACCCTTCCTGGCAAGATTTACGAAGAGGAACAGAAAAATGTTCAGCAACTATAGAGCAGTTAAGGTGAATCCACAATCCTAGTGATACAATCCTACGCAATTATTCAACATTAAAGAAGAATTTGAAACCACAATTCCACCAGCAAGCTTGAAGTGGAGGACTTGAGTGGCAGGGAGGCTGAGGGAGGCCTGTTTGGAAGGCCAGTCTGGTGCCACGGAAAACTGAATGGCAGACCAAAAAGAGCAAAGCTACTTTCAGAGAGTTGGGACTTTATTTTGAGGAGGGGCTTATAGATTTTGAGAAGAGTGATGGATAAAAGTAACATTTTTAAAAGTTCAATATAAATATAAAATTATATTATCCATTCATATTTAACTGCTCACAAAATATAGTGTTTGAAATGCACACTGGTGAGTGGCAGAACAGGCCCTGGCACTGGAAATGGGGACTTTACCTTCCTTTGGTGTCAAGATAGAATTTTCAACCTCAACTTCTTTCTAAAGTACCTGCAGTCTTATATGCACTGTTCTGGAGTGCATTTAAATGGGGGGGGGGGGGAGGAAGAAAAGCAATTAAAGCCTCAAATGCCCCATTTGCAGACCTAGTAGGCTCCTGTGGGGCATGGCTGGTATAGGCACTTTAAGATCTTATAACCATAGTGAAGGTAGAAACTTCACAGGCTGATTTTAAGCAGCAAGTGTCCAGAACAGGTTCAACAGTTGTTCTCAACAGGCAAGTTGGACCTGCGGTGAGGACCAAGGGTGACAACAGAGAATTGGGTTGAATTATAATCTTTTCTGGGACTTTTAAAATAAAGAAGTACTGGCCCTACCCACAAGTGATTCTGAAGTGACCCTCGATTTAAATCCACCAGCCTAAATGCATTGTTTTTATTTTTTTAATTTTTATTTTTTGAGAGAAGGTGAGAGAACTGGGGGGATGGGGGAACAGGGGAGGGCCCAGACAGTCTCCATAGTTGTACATCATTAGTTGTGACATGGTTTCGTTTCACACAGGTGGATTTGGGGCAGGAACCAAACTGGGGGCCTCCTGCATGGGAGGCGAGAACCTTCACCAGCATCCCTGTGGCTACCAGCTGCACAGCAGTTCAGCATATGGTTTGCACAGGCCGGGGTCAGGATTTGATCCCTGGACCTCGTAGTTACAGGCAAGCACTCAACCTGCTGAGCTATCCTGGCATCCCCCTAAATGCATTCTTGTGTCTTCTTTAATATGCAGGGACAGAGTTTTCAAAACCTCTTTTAGTGGCCCTTTTCAAAGTGTGACAACATTGTGCATCTTCTTCCCCTCACCCCCAACCCCTCACCCAAAGAAAACTCTGAAGACTAAAATTCTTAAGTCTTGTTTGACTTGTAGTATTTTCATTTTACTCTTTCTTACAATCCCATACCATAACCATACCCTAAACTCGGTTTTGAGGACTCTCCAGAGAGAAATCTTTGTGGAATTTCCACAGGGAATCTCCTCTGGAACCCAACACACTCCTATACATCTCTCCACCAACTCGCTGGCATGTGCAGAAGGAATGAATGCAAACCGAACTTAACATTAATCTCAGTCTAAAACAGTTAACAAAACAAATTTAATAATGGAAACAGTGACATGGGACGTTCCAAAGTGAGAGGCCAATTCCAATACATCTGTACCATTTCCTTTCTTCCCCTGAAAGTCACGAATTGCCTGAGCAACTCCCCACACCCCTCCCTAACACAGGTCCTTACCCAAAACAGGGTGAGAGCACTTCTTCACAGTTTTTTCTTCCAGTGTTTTTCAGGAAAGGGAAGTTCAGTTTAATGAGTCCACCTCGTGGCTCATGAAACCACTCGATGTTCTCCTAGATCTCCCAGGTGGGCCCAGCTCTGGGGACACAGAGGCAGCCCTGCCCATACCTGGCTGCAAGACGCTTTGCTCAGTTCAGATGCAGCAGCTCCCCAAGCACTTCACTTGGCTAACAGAAGTTGGCAGAGGCACAGAGTGCAAGAGCCCCAAGCCCCAAGCCCCAGGCTTGAAGCAACAGCCTCTGGAAGCAGGAAGGTGAGCCTCGACTTTGTGGCTCAGTCGTGCGCAGGCTCAGGTAGCCAGAAGGACACCCAGCCGGGCCACTGTCTGGCAGGAGGATTCCTGCTACATCAGCATTATGTCTACATGGATCTCAGTGGTATAGCATCTGTCCATTTGTGTGGGCCAACAGGGAACATCTACTCAAAACAGAACTACAGAGTGTTAGAGCTGGAAAGAGACCTCCAAATGACAAATTCAACCCTTACACCCCTTTGGCACAGTAGAGGAGCCCAAAATCCACTGAGGCCATGCAGGTGCTTTGCCCAGAGTCCCTCTGGTACCGATGGGGCAGGGCCACTCTCCCAGGTGTCCCAAGTCCAGCATTCCACCACTGCCCCTTGCCCCTTCTCACACATGTGAACTATGCTATGACCTGCTTCTCATAGTTACTTTATTATCAGGACTATAGATGGCCAGCAACATTAACAGGTTGGGTATGGATACGTTTATATGTTATACAAATATATGTATATATAATACATGTTTTAAATAGATACATACTTTTTTTTTTTACCCACAAGTAAGCCCTAAAGTAATTTGTTTTTGTTTCTTCTTTCTTAGTCCTCCTTTCATTAACTTTTTATTTAGGTCTCTAAGGGACTTTTATATACGTGAGATGTTTAAAACTCTGACTATAGGCTCAAGATGTAATGTCTTTTAGCCTGGGTTATAATAAATGGCAGTGAATGGTTTTAAAATTTTTTGAAGTCATATCTTATATTATGTTCTATACATACAGAATTCGTGTATCATGATTTTATATTCATAATGCTGTGTTTTCACATATTGATGGAGGTGCACCTTACAACATCTGGGAGGAGGAAATGTGGATTTAATTACAGGTTGACTTTTTTTGAGATGTTGTTGACATGTAACATTGTATTCATTTTAGGTATACAACATAATGATTTAATATATATATGTATCAATTTTTTTAATTCATCAAGTCAGGAATCTGTGTACCTACTAAAAATATCAAACAGAGCCCAAAGGGCCTACACAGACAAGTTTCCCAGCTACCCATTCACCCTCCCAGAGACCACAGCTGTTCAATCCTCCCAAAGATAGGCAGACATAGATGCATTATTGTTTTTTCTTTTTAAATTAATGGGTGTCTATTATATATACTGTTCTGCTTCTTGTTTTTTCAACTTAATAATGCATTCATTTATTACTTTAAGAAATATATAGGGTCTGACAGAAGAAACACCCCTTTTTTATGAGCTGGTAATCTAGATCAAATCTTTTATTACAAAATTCTAGGCATGTAATTCTGTACCATAACAATATCACACTCAAGGGGAAGACGGGATGGCTCAGCAGGTTAAGTGCTCACTTTGTAACCCTGGGGACCGAGGATCAAATTCCAGGCCCCAGCCTGTGTGAACCCATATGCTGAACTGGGGTGTGCTTCCCATGTAGGAGGCCCCCAGTTAGGTTCTCATTGGGCGAGCCTCCCATGTGGAAAGCCCCTGATTCAGCCTCTGGCTTGAGGGGGTGTACCTTCCATGCAGGCCCCCTTTCCCCCGACCCCGGCCCAGTTCCCGCCCTGTGTGGCCCCCGCCCACCTGTGTGGAATGAAACCATGTTGAAAAATGGTGACGTACAACTATGGAGACTGCTCTGGGCCCTCCCCCTTTTCTGTCTCTCTCTATCTCTGTCAAAAACAATAAAATAAATCTTTTAAAAAATACATCAGGGAAAGCCGGGATGGCTCAGTGGGTTAAGTGCTCACTTTGCAGCGCCGAGGACCCAGGATTGAATCCCGGCCCCGGCCTGTGTAGACCCATATGCTGAACTGAGGAGTTCCCCCAGGTCAGTTCTCTCTCTGTCTCTGCCTCTCTCTCTCTCTCTCTCTCTCTCTCTCTCTCTCTCTCTCTCTCTCTCTCTCTCTGTCAAAAACAATAAAAAATTAAAAATAATAATAAAAAAAATGCATCACAATCAAGCACACTATCCTCCTTTAAAAAGGGCGTTACTTCTGCCTGTCCCTGTACACTGAGCCCTTATTATGTGCCAAGCAGTGGCTGGAATAGAGAGGGAACCAGATGGGTTACCGGCTCCAGGCACTTGAGTGGAGGATAGACAGTGAACCAGTAAGCATATGATGTCTGATGAGGACAGATCAGTGTGGGAGAGTGCAGGGAGTGCTCCCTTACGTTAATTCAGTCAGGGCAGGCCTGTCTGAAAATCCCTGAGGCCAGACCCTGAGTGAGACCAGACAGGGCCTTGGCATAGGGACTCTGGGCAAGGAGAGTAGCTGGGAAGTACCCCGAAGCTGGGGCATGCCAGGCCAGTCATGCTCGTGGGGCAACAAAGGGCTGAAGGTCTAGACTCTAGAGGTTCTGGGTAAAAAATGGTGACAAAGGAGCTTGACCATATAGGGAGGCCCAGTCAGGCTGCACAAGGGTTTTAGGTGAGACAGTTTTATTTTACGTCCTGGACAGTTTTGAGCTGGGGAGGGATAGGCTCACTCTGGTCGCTGAGGAGGGAACACTGGAAAGGGTAAGGGTGAGAGCAGGACACGACACCGTCAGAGAGTCCAGCAAGAAACCATGGTGGCCTGGATCAGGCTGGTGACATTGGCACTGGGGAAAAGTAGGTTCTGCATATATTTGGAAGGTAGAGCCCATAGGCTGTGCTCATGGTTTGGCTGTGAGGGGTGAGACCTACAGGAAGCGAGGGCACCCTTAGGTTTTGGCCTGAGATAAGGAAAAGCAGAGCAGGGGAGAAATCTGGCATTTGGTTTTGGACATGTTACCCTAGAGCTGCCAATTCAATAGGCCGGAGCTTGCAGAACGGGTGCCCGGAGAGTGTGGACTTCCGAGATCAGGACTGGAGAGACAAATCGGACTCATTAGCACATAGGTGTTACTTACAGCCTTGGGAACAGACAAGATTAAAGCTGCTGCCCAACATTTTTCATACCGTGGTCCCTCTGAAGTAAAGGGAGAATGGAACACTGACACCAGGGTCTCCATCCCATCTTGACACATCCCCATTCATTGCTCCAAAATGCAAGGGGATCAATGTCCAGTCACTCCTTGGCAGCCAAGTACATTGTGTGGCCACAGTGTGAAGAAGAAAAAACACTAGCCTGGGGGTGGGGACCTGGAATTCTGGGCCTGGTCATACACATTACCTATGTGGTCTCTGAGGACCCTTCCAGCTATAACATTATTTGCTCATAAGTCAAGCGGTATGAAGAGTACCAAAGGAACTCCTATATCCCACCCACATTAAAAAGAATTCATTGCAAGGACATTCACCAAGCGAGAGAGAGACAGTGCAGTCAGTTGTGGAATGCTTTTCGGGGGCTCGGTGGGAGGGGAGGTAATTTTAAACTTACAAAAAGTTGCAAAACTCATTTAAGCACTCTTCCCCTATGTGTGTGTGTGTGTGTGTGTGTGTGTGTGTGTGTGTGTGTGTGTGTGTGTGACATTTTTATATATTTTTTATGTACGGTACTTTTTGAACTATTTGAGAGTAAGATGCAAATATCATGTCCCTTTACTTCTAAATATTTCGGAGAGTTTCCTAAAAACAAAGATATTCTCTCACATAGCCATAGTGTAATTATAAAAATCAGGAAACTGATAAGACTAATATATACCTTATTCAAATTTTGCCAATTACCCCTTATAGCAAAAAAAAAAAAAAAAGTTTAAAAATTCAGGACACCTGTTGCATTTAGTTGTTCTGTCTCTTTAGTCTCTGTTAGTCAGGACCATTCATCCGTCTGTCATTCACAGCCTGGACGTTTGTGAAGATTACAAACCATGTATTTGGAAAATGTCCCTCAATTTGGTTTGCCTGATGTTTCCTCATTATTAGATTCAGATTTTGCATTTGGGGTGGAAGGCTATTTAAAGGGGATAAGATCTGAGTCTGGGAAGTTGAGACAAAAACAAAGGGAGATGCAGGGGCAGTGCCGCTGCGTAAGGAGAAGCCCTTTGCCTGGGAACCAGGTAGCTCAGAAACTTGAATGGGAGCTAAAGAGAATATTCACCTGGTATGGACACAGCACCCATTAAATACACTCAGAGCTATTAATATCAATACTTAGCAAGAAAAGTAGATTTATTCTCCCCAATTATTCCAAGTGTGTCTAATAAATCATTGGCTGTGTGTATTCTCAGTTCCTAAGTGATCTGAGGGGTAACAGGGGAAACGGAGGCCCAGGCATTTAGGGACAGAGCCAGGGATTAAACAGGTTTCAGTCCCCAAGCTCATACACTTTCCACTCTACTGAGCTTTTCCAAGCCTGTTAGCTGGTTTTGTCCACAGTCAGCCTTGCTTTGCTTGAAACAAGGCTCCAGCTCTATTTCCACTCATGTCAGTGATTGATACTTGATTAACATTCAGGATTGCTGTCATCTAGAGCATAATTTTCACAGATGCAAAGACCAATTTCGTTGTTACTGAGGCAGAAAGATCTATTTCCTCCTAAGTTATCAAACATTTGGAGGGAACCAGTCACCACCAGGGGGTCTCGCTGGCTCATTCTGAAAGGAAGTCTTTTTGCATCTGGCATCGTTAGCTTTTATGGAGGGAGGGTCAGAAGGGCCAAATACATGTGCATGGGGCACCGCCTGGGCTGCTATGCCACAGCTATGTGAGAGGGCAACGGCTATCCACCTCTAAAGTGAAAAACCTCTCAACAATCATAGCTGCAGGGATGCTAGGATGGCTTAGTGGGTTGAGCATTCGCTTTGCAGTCCCAGGGTCCAAGGATCAAATCCCAGCCCCAGCCCGTGTGGACCCATATGCTGAACTGGGGCGTGCTTCCCATACAGGAGGCCCCCAGCCTGGTTCCTGCCCTGCACAGCCACCATCCACCTATGGAACGAAAACTAATGATGTGCAACTATGGAGACTGCTCTGGGCTCTCTCTCTCTCTCTCTCTCTCTCTCTCTCTCAAAAGCACAATATTTTTTTAAAAATTTTTAAATAATAATAATCAGGGAAGCCAGGATGGCTCAGTGGGTTAAGCGCTCACTTTGCAGCCCCAGGGACCGAGGGTCGAATCCTGGCCCCAGCCCATGCAGATCCATATGCTGAACTGGGGAGTGCCCCCGGTTCAGTTCTCACTGGGGTGTGCCCCCGGTTCAGTTCTCACTGGGGTGAGACCCCGGACCAGTTCCTGCCCTGTGCAGCCCCGCGCCCACCTGTGAAATGAAACTATGTGGAAAAACCAATGATGTGCAACTATGGAGACTGTCTGGGCCCTCCCCCTTCTCTCTGTCTCTCTCTCTTTGTCAAAAACAATAAAAACAAATCTTTTTAAAAAATAAAATAATCATAGCTGCCTTCTCAGTGTTGCTCTGAGGGGCACATAGAACCTTGGAGAGATAGATACCTTGTAAACTTTGGTGTAATGGTAGTCATCACCCCCTTACCCAACCAAGAATTAGCCTTGTGAAGACTCCCTTCTTGTCAGAACTGCTGAGCAGGACCACTGCCCCCACCCTCACCCTGTCTGTCAGGTGCAGCGGCAAGAGTACTGGATTCCAATTGTGTTCTATGCAGCAGGCTACCTAACCTCCCAGAGTTTCCAGCAGTGGGATCCGTATACGAGTACCTGGCCTCAGTTCCTGGCACAGATAAGCAATCATTCTTGGTTTTTCCTCATCTGCTTCCTCTGTTTTCTGTCTGTTCTCCTTCTCCTCCTCCACATCACTCTCTTGCTTCTCTTTTCCCTCTGTGACTTTCTCAGTAAAAGCAAGAGTTATTATCTTATACCAAAATACTAAATCATATACAGAGATTGGGAATTCAAGATTCACTAGTCTCCCACCAGGAATGAAAAATACCCATCAAATCCTAGTTTGGAAAGCAACGAACTTGGCCTTAGGAGGTCTGGCTTTCCCCAAAGAGTCATAATTATAGCTGGAGGGTCAGGGCTGGGAGTTGGGGTAGTGTCGAAAGGGGCAGGGGCTGGCAGCTGGACCCTGGAGGATCCCCTGTAGGGGTAGCTGTCGGATCATCAGCCCATGACCTCTTTTGTTGGAGGAATCAGATTGTCTGTATGTCTGTGGGAAGCGGGAGGCCTTTTTTCATTCAAAATTAAAATAGCTTTCCTGAAGATATGAATATGGAAAAAGTAAGCAGTGTGAGAGCTTAGAGAAATGGTTGTGAATGTGAAATGGGTTAGAATGTAAGTCTTTAGAATAGCACCTGCCCCAGTACAAGGCCTCAGCAAGTGGTAGTAACTATTCTTTATAGTGCTTAAGAGCATGGACTCTCGAGCCAGATTTCCTGGGTTCCCATCCCAGCTTCAACATTTCTACTGATAGCCTTGGAGAAGTTAATTTAATCTCTCTGTGCCTCAGTTTCTTCATCAGTAGAGTGGGCATAATCATAGTCTCTACAGGATAAGGTTGTGAAAATTAAACGAATCTATGCACACAAAGCACTTAGAAAAGCACCTAGCATATATCAAGTACTATGTTAGCTTTATTACCTACTGTGCTGATGAAAAGGGAGAAAATGTCCCTGGGTTTTGCTCATCTCCAGGCACTTTTGGGAAAACTGATGAAGAGGCTGGTAATCATGAACTTAGAATGCAAGCTGTTATTTCAAGGTGAGGTCCGTGCACCAGATAAAGGTCGGCATCTCGACCGTGGGTTAAGAGACACATGGGACAGAGCGTTCTTACTCTTCTGTAGTTCTAGTTCTTCGGTGGACACATTTGGGTCCCTTTGCCTCAGTACATGACAGTGTGTTCTTTGAACAAGGATGTGGCACTTACGTTATTTATTTATTAGGGCTGCAGTAACCGAGTACCTCAGCAGAAATGTACTGTCTCACAGTTCTGGAAGCTAAGACGTCTGAGATCAAGGTGTTGGCAGGGTTGGCTCCGTCTGAGTGCTGTAGGAGAGAATGTGTCTCAGGCCTCTTTCTGGCTTCTGGTGGTTGATGGCGGTCTTGACCTTCCTTGGCTTGTAGATGCAACACCTAATCTCTGCCTTTGTCTTCTCATGGCATTCTCCCTGTGTATGTGTCTGTCTCTGTCCAAATTTCTCTACTTTAAGGGCACAGTCATATTAGATTAGGGCCCACCCTAATGACCTTGTCTTAGTTTGATTATCTTTAAAGACCCTATTTCCAAATAAGGTTGCATTCACAAGTACTGGACATTAGGACTTCAACATCTTTTAGGGGGACACAATTCAACCCATAACACTCACAGTCCCTCAACCCCTCAAGTCCAAATTGCTGAAACTGTTTTCCAATTGCTGGTCCATTCCCACTCACCTCCCATTCCCCCTCATCTTCCACACGATGGGTGGAAACTCATGCTCCAACTACATTTTCACCACGGAGGCATCTATTTTGTTCCTGATACTGTGATTGGAAAAGAACATTAAGCTCAAATGGGTCAAAATCAAATACCGGAGAAGCCGGCTTGGCTCAGCAAGTTGAGCGCTCACCTTTTAGCCCGGGGTCTGAGAATCGAGTCCCAGCCTCTGTGCGGATCCATATGCTGAACTGGGGTGTGGCCCTCAGTTTGGTACTTGCTGGAGCAAGCTTCCCATGTGGGAGGCTCCCAGCCCAAGTTCCTGCCCTGCATGGCCCCCCCACCCACTTGTGTGGAATGAAACTGTGGAAAACTGATGACGTATAACTATGGAGACTGCTCTGGACCCTCCCTTCTCTCTGTCTCTTTCTCTCTGTCAAAAGCAATAAAATAAATCTTTAAAAAATAAAATACACCTATCCCTGACATATTAAAAAAAAAAAAATCAAATGCCATCAGCAACATATTGAAAGCTAAGCTTAGCTTTCAGTGTTGTAGGGAGGGGTATGATCTGGTTCTTGGGTAAAGAAAACTACGGCTTTATTTTGTGTGAGGGACTCTCCACTGGTCCAATCTCTGGCTGAAGTTCAGTGTAGGAAGGAGGAAAGTGGCCATTTGCAGTCATTTGAGTTTTCTCTGGGCTCTTTTCTGTACCCAGAGGAGTCCCCACCAGTGGTAGAATTATCATTTGGAGCAGAGTATCGTCTCTGCTGTGCAGCTGCCTGGCTATAGGACCTTCTTGGGGCTTAGTGTTCCCATTCGACCACTGAGGAAATTGGATTCACAGTGAAGTGACTTTTGACAAATGTCAAAGGTGTATACCATTTATCTTATTTAATCCTCACAACCAGCCACTAAAGTGGGTATTGTTATCCCCAGTGCACAAATAGGAAACCTCAAAGAAGTTAAAGGACCCCAAAGCCCACATTTATTGTGTTATGTGACCCCACCTCTTTCATTCTTAAATCAGTGGTTTTCCTTCTGCGCTGCGTGATCTAATCACCTGGGAGAGCTGTGGAATAGAGGTCTTAACTCTGGGCGTGGGGCCTGGGTACTGGTATTTTGCAAGAACTCTCCAGGTACTTGTGATATATTTCCAGTGTGGAGAACCACTGCTTTAAATGAAGTGTGGCTCTCCACTCCTCCAAAAGCTACAGTGTCCATCGCCTCTGTACTATTTGCTAAACACCTCAGTGTGAATCTAGGGCCTTCCACTAACCCTTTTTCTCACTTCCAGCTTCTCTAGCCAGTGCCCCTGTAGTTTCACATCTGTGCTCAGCTGCCCTTTGGGTCCATCATGTGCTATACTGATAAGATCCCGGCTTTCTGGTCCTGACAAAGACATCATGAGGATCCCCTAGGAAACTTGTTTAAAAGGTTGAATCCTTAGGCCCAGCCCTGGTAATTAAAATGTGCTTGATCCAAGAATGTTGATGAAAGAACACCCATTGTAAGAAAGTCTTAGAGTTTATGTGAGCCAAACTGACAACAGTTATCAGGAAGCAAAATCTCAGTGGCTTGAGAGAATGCTCCAGAGAATGGCAGTTTTGTAGCTTATTTTATACATTAGAATCAAAGGAGTAAATATAAGGAGGGTTATAAGATATCCACTGGTGGTAGACTAGGGAGGCAGGAGAAAGCAAAGTGGGGAAATCTGTGAGATTGGATAAAAAGTAAAACAGAAGACACACACACTTCTTTCGTATTGGTGGGTACCGGCTAGTTAATGTTGACAGCACATAGAGATGGTAGGTGGGCAACAAGACAACAGTGTGGTCTTGTGTGCTGGTGCCATAGTTGTGCCTTCGAGGGATCTGGAAAAAACTACTACATTTCAAAGGCATGTTACTTAGATGCTCAAACACAATAGACAATTTCAAAGTTAAAGATTGACCTTTGTCAAGGAAGTTAAAAGCCTAGGATATGACTATCCACCATGACCTACTTTTAGTTAGGAATTTTTCATTCAGATCACCCTGTGTGGTTTACTTTGGTCTCTGGATTTGTAAGGCTTTGCAGGCCTCCCCTGAGCTTGTCAGGTTTAGTATGTCATCCACAATGTGTATTTTCTGATTCTGAGGTTAGTGAACCTCTGATTTAATCTACTTTCTCTTTTGAGTAACATGCCCAAGGTCCCATACTCGTAGCTCATCAGTTGTAAAGCTGGGATTCTCCATGGCTTGCCAGCCTTCATCTTTCTATTCTACAGTTCTCCAGGGAAGGCCAAAGCAATGGTTCTGGCCCCAGTGCTCAAAAAGGTTTTTAAAAATATGGATGCCCAGTTCCTCCCAAACCAATTGAGTTACAGTCTCTGGGGGTGGGCCTAAATATCTGGCCTTCTGGGAGTGCTTCTCAAACTTTAATATGTGACTCCCCTGAAGGTCTTGGTCAAATGAAATTCTGCTTCCATAGTCTGGGGTGGGGCCTGAGATTTTGCATTTCAAAACAGTCTCTCCTGTTTCTGGTCCAGAAACCACACTTTGTGTAGCAAAGCCTTAAGGTATGATCCCAGGTCCCTAAGAGCCGACAGACTTCCTCACCTCTTCCAGCATCTCTCTTGCCTGCCTCAGTTGATATTCTCTGGATTTGCATTTGCCTTCAATTTAGCAGTGATTTCCCACTGAGTCATTTATCAAAAGTTGGCCTCCCTACCCACACTTTAAAGTACTATTGACCTTGGTTCCAAATTCTTTACCCTTGCTCTCTCCAACTCATCCACCTAGTACTGTGTTCTTCTCTAAAAGGTTCCTAATGAAGGTAACAATGCCATGGGCAACTCTGGCTTAGTTCCATTCATCAGCAAATAGTTATGGCACATCTACTGAGTGGGTACAAAGGTACACCAGACCCACACTCACACCATTTCTTGGAGGAGATTGCTGTCCTATAGGGGAGGTAAGACAAGTGGGAAAGTCACTGTAATTCATGCTTGCTAAGAGGCACAGGTACTGTGTAGAGCGGTTAAGAATGTGAAGCCAGATTTGCCTGAATTCAAATCCCAGCTCTGCTACTAGCATTATGGCCTTGGACAAATCACTATGCCTCAGTTTCCCCATTTATCAAATAGGGATAAAACTAGTACATGATTTGTAGGGCTGTTTTGAAGGTTAAATGTGTTAACAGATATGAAGTGCAAGGCGTACATGGTAAACTATATGTCAGTGTTCGTATTTTTAGTCACAGGCAGAGTGAGTTGAAAACAGTATCGTGACATGCTAGGGCTCAATGTATTCACTGCATTTGTATCCTCCAGAGATGGAGAAAAGGCATTCATATAGGTGGGAACAGCATAGGCAAAGACACAGAGGCAGGCGTACAGGACCTATAGAGCCAGGAATTTAGTTTGATTGACACTGCAGGGTGCCTGAAGGGAGCAGTAGCTGATGGGCTTAAAATGTCAGATGATGTCAGATGGTGGAAATGCTTGCAGGCCAAACTAAAGAGTTCAGATTTTATTCTGAAAGCAAAAAGAGAGCCTGTCCTAGAATACCTCTTAACTACACCTTTTCATACAAAGTTGCACAGTGTGGAATTGCTCTGTGTACGATGCAATAACCAATCTCCCCTTTTAGGTAATTACAGTTATTTTCTTCATCCCTCTTCATATCTACCTCGTGGTGTTGATACAAGCTTCTCTCATTGTCTGAGTGAGCATTCAAGGCTATTAAGTGACCTTGGGCCAAGTCCCCAAAAGAATCACATAGCATGGAATCTATCTAATCATAGGAGCTCACAGCCCCAGTCCTCCAAAGGGCCGCTCTTTGCCAGTGGAAGCTTGTCACCTCCCAGCCACAGACCTCTTTAAAAGACCTTACATGGGATGCCGGGATGGCTCAGAGGGTTGAGCATTCACAATGCATCCCTTGGGTCCAGGGATCAAGTCCCGGTCCCGGTCCCGGCCCCAACCTTGACCCATGCAGACCCATATGCTGAACTGGGATGTGCTTCCTACCCAATCTGGTTCCTGCTGGGGTGAACTTTCCATGTGGAAGCCCCCAGCTAGTGGGAACATGCCCCCTGTGCATGAGGCCCCCTGCCCGGTTCCCACCCTGCATGGCCCCATGACTACCTGTGGAATGAAACTATGTCGAAAACTAATGATGTACAAGTATGGAGACTGTTCTGGGCCCTCCCATTCTCTCTCTCTCTCTCTCTCTCTCGCTCTCTCGCTCTCTCGCTCTCTCACTCTCTCTCTTTCTCTCTCTCTCTGTCAAAAACAATAAAATAAATCTTAAAAAAAAAAAAATCTTGCACCCTAGTTATGAGCTTTGAGCAGGAACCTGCAGCTCCAACACTATTGTTATTTCTTTCCCCTCCTCCTCATTATTTCTTAACTCTAGAGTAATACACTCAAATGCTAGGCCATGTCTAAATGCACACGCACATATACATCAGGCAGCATATTAGAGCTATGCTATGTGGCCTCATGGTAAGTCACTTAACTTCTCTGTACGGAGTAAGGAATTCATATATAACATGAGGATCATAAGTGTACCCACTTCATCAAATTGTCATGAAATTTAAATGAGTTAGTACAAGTCAAACAGAACTGTGTGTCTAGCATATGATCAGTGATCAATAAGCATTAGTAATTATTACTACAGTGGAGGAATTTTGAGAAACAACATTAGAATAACAAAGAATGTTTAATTAACAATTGAGAAAGAAATGAGAAGTATTATAGATGTATTGTATGTGAAAGTCTATGGCAATAAATTTGAAAATCTAGAGGAAATGGATAATTTCCTAGCAAAATATCAATTATCAACATTGTCCACAAAGAAGTAGAACACCTGAATAGACCAATAACCATAGAATTTGTTAGAAAAATGTATAAAAAGTTACCCTTTTTTAAAAGCTTTCATGGGTGTATAACTGCAGACGATCTAGTCTTCAAAAACCAGGTATATCCTTTGTTATTCAAACTGTTTCATCCCATAGCATAAGATGAAAATGTCCCTCGCTTCGTTTTATGAAGCCAGCATGACCTGAATATTCAAATCTAAAAAGCACATGTCTCCTCTACCTCAGAAGCATTGGGGAAAAGGACAACCGTCACGAAGAAAGATGGGGAAGAAAGCAAGCGTCAGCGGGCATAGCACACACCTGCTTTATGGCGTTAGGTCCCCACATGGACGCACCTCAGAATCACGTTGGGAACACCAGGCCCTACGCCCAGAGACCCTGATTTCAGTAGTCTGGGGAAGAGCTGGGCTCCCCAGAATCACTGCCCTAACAAACCTGGGAATCACGTTAAGTCTACAAGCCTGGTTTATGATATCAAAACATTCCACCCAGCAGAGCAGCTCAAGAGACTTTTTTGCTAACCTTTGACGTGATCAGAGATAGAAGAGACAGCCATTGACCCCAGACATACCAAGCTCCCATCAGAGCCAAAGGGGTTCCACAAAGCTGCAGGTGCCCGATCTTTAGAGACCAAAGACCTAGCCAGCAACAAGGCCACTCGTATTTTTAAGTTTTGAACCCACAATCTTGCCCGCTGCAAAGGAAGGCCAAGAAAGCCTCTAGAGCAGCTGTCCCCATTGGCACCAGGGACCAGCTTCATGGCAGACAATTATGCCATGGAACCAGGTGGGGATGATTCAAGCGCATCACATTTATTGTGCACTTTATTTCTGTTATTACTACACTATAATACGTAATGAAATAATTATACAACTCACCATAATGCAGAATCAGTGGGAGCCCTGAGTTTGTTTTCCTGCAACTAGACCGTCCCATCTGGGGGTGATGGGAGACAGTGACACCCGAAGTGTGTTGCTTACGTCCAGTCTACTCCATGAGCTCATTTGGTTGCTGTCACTGCAGAAAACCCTGCTTCATAGAGGCAGGCTGTTGGAAATGGAAGCAGGCTTTTCAGTGCTTTTGTGACAATCTCAGGATATTCCTCTTTCACTTCAATGTGGAACATTTAGAGATTTGAAGTTGTCTCAAACATACTTCCAAGGCCACCCTCATGTGCAATCTCAAGCAGTTGATCCTCTTCCAGGACAAAGTCGATTCATCTGGCTTATTCACAAGTGGGTTGCAGATCTATTCCTTCACAATTTGGGAGTTTTTTTATGGTTGGGAAATAATGTTCAAACTCTTTTCTTTTTAAAATTTATTTTATTGTTTGAAAGAAGGTGAGAGAGAGAAAGGGGTTGGGGGACCAGAGCAGTCTCCATAGTTGTACATCATTCATTGTTACGGGTTTTATTCCACACAGGTGGATGTGGGGCCGTACAGGGTGGGAACCAAACTGGAGGGCCTCCCACATTAGAGGCAAGAACCTTTGCCACCATGGCATTTCGGCGGTTACCTGTTGTCTAAGGTGACCAGATTTTAACATTGGTAAAGCAGGACACCATTGACCGGGGAGGAGGGGGTTCTTGATGAAGAATTTGGTCTATCTCCCCCCGTTCCCTAGCTTGTCGTGTGCATTCTTTCCAAAAATCGGGACTTTTTTAAAGCGCCGCGGGACGCGGGACAAATTGTTAAAAAGTGGGACGTCTGGTCACCCTACTGTTGTGCCACAGTTCGCTATATGGGTTGCACAATCTGGGGCCAGGGCTGGGAGTCAAATTCTTACCTCATGACTGTAAGACAAGAGTTCAACTGCTGAGCTATCCCAGCACCACTCAAACTCTTTGGAAAGCTGAGATGAATGATCATGCATCAGTTGGGAGAAAGAAGGCCCTGGCTCAGTCTCTTTCAAAATCTCCGCTAATGTTTGAAACATGTCAAAAATCCCAATGTTCACTCATCTCCCCCATAATGCCAGTTTGGCTTTGAATGCAGCCACTTTATCTGCCAACTTGAACACAGTTGTCATTCTCTCCTGAAGTGACAGATTGAGTTCGCTGAGCAAGTTGAATATGTCATATGAGTAAGCAAGTTTTACGACTCATTCTGTGTCACTGAAGTGTGCTGCCAGTGGTAACTGTTTTTCTAAAAGAAATCTCTGAAGCAACTCTCGTAACTCAAATACTCTGGCCAGTGATCTACCTTTAGAAAGTCAACTCACTTCCATGTATAAGAGAAGACGTGTGTGCTCTGCATCCATCTCCTCACAGAGCTGCGCAAACAGACGTGAGTTAAAGGCATGTATTTAATGTGGTTGATAATTTTAATCATATTCTGCAAAACGTTGTTAAGTTCAGGAGACATTTTTTGGCTAGCTGGCATATCTCTATGGACAATGCAGTATGTAGACTCATATTCAGAAACGATCTCTTTGACCCAAGTACGGTAGTGAAACCAGAAAACTGTCCAGTCATGGCAGCCGCTTCATCCGTGCATATACCGACAGACAATGACCAATTCAGTTTTCCTGATACGTAATCATTGAAAGACTTGAATAGTTCTGCAGCAGTGGTATCGATTGGCAACAACAGTGAATATAACGTATCCTCACGCACATCCTCATGAAAAATATATCTCACAAAAACAAGCATTGTTGCCTTGTCAGCATGGTAGACACATCAACCTGGATTACACACCATGGTGACTCGTTAGTCCCCTAACAATTGTGCCTCAGTGTCCTCTGCTATTTCATCTATTCATCTAGTGGTGGTGCTAGCTGAAAGAGGAACATGTGCCACCTTTTGAACTGTAGCTTCTCCTATAAGTTTACTACAAATGTCCCTAGCAGCAGGCAGGATCAGCTCTTCACCAATATAAAGGGCTTCTTAGCTTTAGCAATGCAGGTAGCCACTAGGCATGATGCTCTCAGTGCAGACACAGTTGATGAAGTGCTGGCCTTCAAAATTTCTTGCTTCGTGTTCATATTTTTTTTCTTTTAAGAAACTCCAAAGGCTTGTCTTTTAATGCGGGGTGCTTGGTCTCCACGTGGCGAAGCAGTTTTGAAGGTTTCAAGACTTCGTTGGATAGCCGGTCACCACACATTATACAAAGTGGGCTTAGAGAATGTGAATCACTTGCAATGAACCAGTAATTTAAGTAGGACTCTTGTATTTTCTTTTAAATACAGCTTTCTTGTAGTTGGCAGTCTTAGTGATGAGTCCACTGTCTCATCACTGGGTCTTTCTCCCCTTTCATAGAAACTCTCCAGTGACATTTGTATTTTACTCACTTGGGCTAGGGTTAGCTTGTGGGCTTAACCAAAACTGTGACTGAGACAGGGCACAGTGTGGGAAAGAGGCGCAGACAGAAGTGGTAAATAAAATAGTGTGTGGGCCACACATGGACTAAAATAAGTATCAGATTCTGACTTAAAGCTGCCATCAGCTGCAGCTGTACAATTGAAGCACATCAACTCACTTGCCGCCATAAAGCCTGCCACCAGATGCAGCTTAATTGGCACTCTCCACTCACTGATAGGGCTATGATAAGAGGCTGCAAGCAGTGGATTTATTCTGGTCTCTGTACAGTCAAACCTCTCTGCTGATGTTAATGTGTATTTGCAGCCACTCCCTAGCACTAGCATCACCGCCTCAGCTCCACCTCAGATCCTCAGGCATTAGATTCTCACAAGGAGTGCACAACCTAGACCCCTGGCATGCGCAGTGCACAGTAGGGTTTGGGCTCCTATGAGAATCTAGTGCTGCCTCTGATCTGACAGGGGTGGAGCTCAGGTGGTCATGCCGGAGATAGGGAGCGGCTGTAAATACAGACAAAGCTTTGCTTGCTCACCAGCTGTTCTTCCTGCTCTGTGGCTCAGTTCCTAACAGGCCATAGTCCGGTAGTGGTCCATGGCCTGGATGCTGGGGACTCCTGCCAAAGTTTTAATCTCTGGAAACCAATAGAATTTTAATGACAGACCTGTTCATTATCGTGCTACAAGGTAATTAAGCCCACATGGTAAGCAGTTACATAAATAATTAATTAGCACTGTGTGCACATAGTCAGTTCACATTTTCACCTTCTCCTCCATCCATTCCTCGGTTTCAGTAGTTGGCAATAGCATGAACCAAACTGTTACCACCCACAACTGAAGCCTCGTCAAACAGTCCTGTAAGCTCCAGAGAAGAGAGAGGGATGTCCTGGGAACCATTTCTCTGGTAGTTGTGGTTCCCTGACCAGGGACTCTTTGAGTCCCTTCTCCCCACCCATCATCCTCCTCAGCACTCAAGATGACTGTATTAGTTTTATCATCTACCTTCAGCCCCAGTTGTAGGTGTAAATCTAGTTTCTATTCCTTGTTTCATAAAATAGTAATAATAAAGCAACTAGAACAATTCTTACCATAAGACAATATAAGAAATAAACAAATGAGTAGATTGTTGACTTAGGTTTGGTCAGTTAATTTAGGAGCAATGCAAACTATATTCCTGTGTACACCACACCCCCTCCATCCACAGTTAACCCACAGGAAATCACCCTGGGTTCTCAGAGTCATTGCATCATTAAACAGTGACTCTGAAGAACAGAAAGTATTAAGGGTGGCAGTGAAATAGTACAATGTCTGGTGTTTGCTTTACAATATTCCCTGAAAGGAAGAGTTTGGGGTGAGAATAAATGAAATGGAACTGGCAGAACATTAATTGTTAAAACTGGGTGGTGGATACATGTGTGGTTGCTGTACTTTTCTCTTTTTGTATATGTTGAATAAGAAAAAAAGAATAGAGGGAATGCCGGGATGGCTCAGCGAGTTGAGCGCTTTGCAGCCCCAGGGTCTGAGGATCGAATCCCGATCCCGGCCCAGGTGGACCCATATGCTAAACTTGGATGTGCCCCCAGGTCAGTTCTTGTCAGAGCCCATGTGGGAGGCCCCCAGCCTGGTTCCTGCCCTGCACAGCCCTGTGTCCACCTGTGGAGTGAAACTATTTCAAAAACTGATGACGTACAACTATGAAGACTGCTCTGGACTCTTCCCTTCTCACTGTCTGTCTGTCTGTCTCTCTCGTGCTCTCTCTCTCTCTCTCTCTCTCTCTCTCTCTCTCTCTCTGTCAAAACAAGAAACAAAAACAAAAATAATAGAATACAGTGGGGGGATGCAGGATAGCTCAACAGGTTGAGCACTTGCCTTGCAGCCGCGAGGTCCAGGGATCGAGTCCTGGCCCCCAGCCTGTTCAAACCCATCTGCTGAGCTGGGTCTTGCTTTCCATGTGGGAGGCCCCCAGTTCAGTTTCCACCCTGCACAGCCCCACATCCACCTGTGTAGAATGAAATGGTCAGAACTAATGATGTGTAACTATGGAGACTGCTCTGGGCCCTCCCCCTTCTCTCTGTCTCTGTCTTTCTCTCTCTCACTCTGTCAAACAATAAAAAAAAATTTTTAATCTTAAAAAAGATTACAGTGAGAGACAGCATGTGATCGAGATAAGCTTTCATCAGTACATGATGGACAGAAGGTTCGGGACCCTGAAATAAATGGGGGAACTCCTAAAAGAGGGACTGGTATCTCAGTGCAGATAATGCTGCCCGTCATTGGCAGTGTCTATACATTGTTCCTGGCTCAGCGTCATTGATCTGTGAAAAGTCACCAGCAGATCTCATCGTTATTCTTACAGATGTTGTTATTGTAGCGCAGAACTTGGGTATCCAGTAGAGAAGAGGCTGAGGAAAAACATAGTTTCTTCTAGGTATTTAATTTGAAAGCACTTTAGCCCTTTTAGGTGAGAACACACAGAAGAGGAGTGTCTTTGTTTCTGCAGAATATATTTGCCAGCTCTGTCTGAAAGCTTCCCCCTTTTCAGTTAATGCTGACAATGTGATATGCACCCTATCAGGAAGAGAGCATAAATATAGAGGCTATAAAGTCCCAGAGCTTATGGAGAAATCCAGTCATGGCTCCAAGATAGATATTTTCACATGTATTCTCTCTTTGCTTGCTCCGCCTCCCTTGTTTTGCATCGTATTCTATTCTATTTCCCCCACCACCACCCACACATTCACTTTGATTAGTCTTTGGAAGACATACAATATCTTCCCTTTGACGAGGAACTGGCCTGGTCAGTGATGTTTATATGCCACCATTCAGGAATCACTTTCAATCATGAGCAAGCTCCATCTGAGAAGAAACTCCAGAGCCAGCCAAGTCAAGGTTTCTAAAAAAATGTAAAAGGAGACTCCGAGAGCTGCTAACGCTTCAGAATAGCACACAATAGCCAACAGACCCTCAGCAAGAGGGGAGTCGAGGATGGGAGGAGCTGGTGCACGCTTGAATCTAATGCTAACCAAAGATTATTGATGGTCTGCTTAATCTGCAAAGGATTACCTTGACAGGAATTGGGCTGCCTGTCCTGACTTTTGTCCAACCATAAAATTTTTGAGCGATGGCAGATTGGCCCTGCCAGTAGCAGCTGCTGCCTCAGGCTGTGAGGCCCACTGAGAAGCAATCTGAGGAAAGAGTTGAGTTGGGGGTTTTATTTTGTTTGTTTGGGTTTTATTTTTGATTTTAGCATGTACTGGCTGAGAATCCCTTACATGTGTCTAAGACTTCATGGTGTAGAAAGCTCATTTATTTCTGGATCATCTCATTTGAAGCTCTTAGCAGCACTATGAGGCAGGATGTCCAGGGGGCTCAAGCCTGTATGTATAGATGAAGAAACTAATACGCAGAGTTTAGTGATTTTCCAGGTCAAAAAATTAGTCGGTAGCAGAGCTACAACTAAATTCTTCAATTCTTTGCCAACAGGAGGGTTAACAATCCAGAGAGAAAGGCAAAGTGATGTACCAAATGCTATTTAAACATCCATGTCCGGCACTTAGCAAAGCCGGATGGTTGGGTGGATGGAGCTCCTGAAAGTTGGAAAGTGGTTTTAATTCACCTTTGTACCCCAGGTGGCCACCATAGTGCTTTGACATACTCATACAGGACCCACTTAATAAGCATTTGGGTTGGGGGTGGGGGGAGTGCCTGGATGGCTTAGTGGGTTAGGCATTCACTTTGCAGGCTTGGGGTCCAGGGATCGAATCCAGCCCCAGCCCGTGCAGACCCATATGCTGAACTGGGGTGTGGCTCCAGTTTGGTTCTTGCGGAGGCAAGCTTCCCATGTGGGAGACCCCTGGTTGGGCGCCTAGCTCACGGGCATGCCTCTCATGCAGGAGGCCCCCAGCTGGGATCCCAGCTTCGTAGCCCCGGCCCACCTGTGTAGAATGAAACCATGTTGAAAACTGATGATGTGCAACTGTGGAGACTGCTCTGGGCCCTCCCCCTTCTCTCTGTCTCTGTCTTTCTCTCTGTCAAAAATAAATAAAATAAATCTTGAGAGAGAGAGAAAGAGAGAGAGAGAGAGAGAGAGAGAGGAGGAGGAGGAGGAGGAGAGGAGAGAGGAAGGAAGGAAGGAAAGAAGGAAAGAAAGGAAGGAAGAAAGGAAGGAAGAAAGATAGATCAGGGGACATTTAAAAATAAATATTTTTTAATTAATAATCCACTATGTATGCATATACTTTTGTACCAAGACAAATAAGAATTTGTGAAGAAGGTAACTTTATGACCTTTAAAGAAGAGAAGGGACTGAGCAATACAATGTGAGTGTAATTGTTATGGTTTGTCACACATCCGTATTGAGATGTAAAAAATCTCCCACAATGTCTGTTCATGTGTTCATTCAACAGACATTACTGAGTGCTTACTAAGTAGTAGGTTCTATTCCAGGTACTGGTGATACAACAGTGAACATAAAAAGGTAAAGTCTCTGCTTCCATGGAAATCATCTTCTATTTGAGGATGTAGATAATGAGCAACTAAATAGACAACATATTAGTACAGAGAAAGAAATATTAACTGATGATGTAGAAGTTGCTATTTTAGCCACAAATCTTTGATAACCTGACATTTGAGCAGAGACCAAAAAGAAGTGGTGGAGGCAAGTCATGAGCATCCAGCTGAAGAGCATCCAGGCAGATGAAACAGCAGGTGCAAAGGCACTGAGGAAGGGGCATGCTTGGCAGGTTTGAGAAATAGCTAGGAGCCCAGTGTGACTAGAGGGGAGTAAACAAGGCAGAGAGTAACAACAGAGTAAAGGATTTTGATCAGAAGAGTGATGGGATCTCCCCAGGCCTGTCTGCTCAGGCCCTGACCAGCTATTGCCCACATCAGAATCAGCAGAATGAGGGGAAGCCAGGATGGCCCAGCAGGTTAAGAGCTCGCTTTGCAGCCCCAGAGACTGAGGATCAAATCCCGGCTTATACAGACCCATGTACTGAACTGGGGTGTGGCCCCCAGTTCAGTTCTCAACGGGGCAAGCTTTCATGTAGGAAGCTCCTGGTTCAGCCTTCAACTGGCAGGGGCATGCCTCCCATGTAGAAGGCCCCTGGCCTGGTTCCCACCCTGCATGGCCCCCGCCCACCTGTGTGGAATGAAACTAGGTCAAAAACTGAGGACAGATAACTATGGAGACTGCTCTGGGCCCTCCCCCTTCTCTCTGTCTCTGTCAAAAATGATAAAATAAATCTATAAAAAGAAATATGGTAAAAAAAATTAAAAAAAAGAATCAGCAGGATGAGTCAGACGACAGACAGTAGCAGAGTTACACACAAGGCTGACAATGACCCTACCCTCACCCAACATACGCTCCATTTTGCTCGGTATTGACCTACAAATGCCCACTTCAGGGCATCTGCACACTTGGCTTGTCAAGACCTCAGCAGCCATCACTTGGTACTACAAGGGCCTTGGTGGTCAGCTGCCCCAATCTGCCAAATCAAACTACAAATTCATTTCAGCGATAGTCTCAAGTAGTTAGCCTCCTAGTCCTAAAATCTCTCTGAAGGAAACAATTTCGTCAGCTATCCTTATAAATTTGAAATCTGTACTTAGATTTTGGCTTTTATTTTTTAGAAGAAATAGGAAATAAAGTATATGTTAAGGGGACAATTTTTAAAATAGGCTTAATTTTAAGACAGTTTGAGATTTCCAGAAATATTGAGAAAATTACAGAGAGCTCCCTGTTTCCCCTATTGTTAACTTCTTACACTAGTATAGTACATTTGTTCCAGTTATTGAACTAATCTGAATGTTTTGTTACTAACTAAAATCCATAGTACATTCAGATTTTCTTAGTTTTCATGTCTCTGTCCCAGGTCCTCACTTGGCACACATTACATGTAGTTGTCACATCTCCTTAGGCTCCTCTTGACTGTGCCAGTTTCTCAGACTTTCCCTGTTTTCTGTGACCCAGACAGTTTTGAGGAGTACTAGCCAAGTAGTTTGTAGGAAGACCCTCTGTTGAAATGTATCAAATATTTTTTTTCTGTGATTAAACTTGGGTTATTAGTTGTGGGTGTGAAGACCACAGAGGTTCTTTCATCACATCATCTAAAGACTCATACACATTAACATGGTTTTTCACTGGTAATGCTGACCTTGCTTTCCTGACTGGGATTTCTCAAGTTCCTCCACCTTAAAGTTGCTCCCCCCACCAACCTTTTTCCACATAAATTCTTTGGAAGGAAGTCCATATGCAGAGCCCCACACCTAAAGAGTGGGGATGGAGTGTCTACGTAATAGGTTATTTGGAACTCTTCTGAAAGGGAAATATCCGTCTTCTACCCCATATATTTATTATTCAGTCATTTATTTATATCAATATGGATTCATGGATCTTTATTTTATATTTTAGGTTCTAATCCAATACTATTTTGCTTGGGTTTTGTTGTTTGTTTGTTTGTTTGTTTGTTTGTTTGTTTTGCTAAAATTATTCCAGTTTTGGTCATTGGAAGCTCTTTCAGTTGGTTCCTGAGTCAATTATAGGGGTTTTTTTATTTTAATTTTTTGAGCAATTTCTTACTTTCTGGTACTACAAGATACTCCAGGCTCATCTTATATATCTTGTTCCTGTTCTAGAATCAGCCAGTGAGTCCTAGTTCTTTTTATTGAAGAATGATATTGGAAACGAAGAACCAGGCACTAGGATGCTCATTGCTACTAGAGTTTGGTTGCTTCTAGGCTCTGTCAACTGACAGAGCAAGAAAATATTCATGTGTATACTAACCCATGTGTATAAATCATACACATCTATAAATATTTGTATATGTAACCATCTGTACCTATGGTAAGGTAAGCATGAGTTCATGCTGATGTCTACAGCTCTAAGTCATATGGGTCATTCCAGGTTTCTCCCCTTGCTTATCTGTAAATTCCACTCCAACAGGAGGAAGCCTGCCTTCTACCATACATTGTCCACTTCATTGCTCAATTCCAGTCAGCATCCATCGCAGTATCAGAATTGTTAACCAATGTTCCCATGAGAACATCCTTATCTACTAGAGTACAGTGCTTATATGCAGTTTCTTTTGCCTTTAGTCTTACTGACTCCACTCATTTCCAAAGTTACTTAGGTTAGCACTTTTTCCCCACCCCTCTTCAGTGAGGTGGTTTCATACATTTGTAACACTCTTAGATTCTCTTGTCAAAGTCTGGATTCCTTCCTGAGATCCTAGCAGATACTTTTTAATTTAATATTTTATCTCCAGCTAGATAAAAAATTCACAGAGAACAACCACCATGAGAAACAAAGTGGGACAATCATACTTGTTTTCATTTTCTTGTTATTTTTTTTGAGTCTTTCTTATATTACACAAGTAATACATTAATACAAGTTAAATTCCCCTTTAATACTACTCTGAACCCAGTTTCTCCCCAGTGGTAAACATTGTTGCTCATCTGGAATATGTGTGTGCACACTTTTTTCTTACATTATATCTACATATATGTACACATTGAAAATGTCAAGTATTGCTATGTGTGCTTTAACATAAATGGTATCATGCATAACGTCTGCAACTCGATTTTCTCCAAACCATTCAACCTGGGTATCCTTCCAGTCTATGTATGGCTATGTGTGTCATGAATAACATTCCATAGAATAAACTTGTTGTTTACAATTGTAGGTTTTTTCTCCTATTGTTACCAGCTGTGCTGCAGTGAGCATTTGCACATGTACAAGTGTTTCTCCAGGTATTGCTGGGTCATAGAAATGCACATTTTAATTATAATAGTTACTGTCAAATAGCCCATCAGTATACTCAAGCTAGAAAAAAAAGATCATGTTCTATATTATATGGCTGAGTGAGACAGAGAAGAGAATCAGATTGCTGGTATCTAATTTATCTTAATGTTTCTCTAGAGTAAGGGTGTCAAACTGGCGGCCCGCGGGCCGCATGCGGCCCCCAAGATCATTTTTTGTGGCCCACGATGCTCTGAAATAAAATTAAAATAGAAAAAATTGTTATGAAGAAAATAGCGCTTAGGGGAGATCGAGACAATACCGTACACAACAATTTCCTCGTTAACCCTTTAACTACTGAAGACGAGTATACACGTGGCCCAGTGCTTTTCCTGGGGGCCCTGTGGGCGTGTATAAACCGGCTGACTCAGTTCCCACGACGTTTGTAAATGTGATGTGGCCCGCGTGAATCTTGCCTGTTGCACCAAATGGCCCATGTTTTAATTGAGTTTGACACCCCTGCTCTAGAGAATGATAACTAGGGGGTAAGACTAAATGTGTGTTATTTAAAAGAACCTCATGCCGTGATGATTTTAAGTGCTTTTAAAATGTTAATAGTTGGGGAAGCTGGGATGGCTCAGCAGGTTAAGTCCTCGTTTTGCAGCCCTGGAGACCATGGATCAAATCCCGGCTCCGGCCCAGACGGACCCATATGCTGCACTGGGATATGCCCCAGTTCAGTTCTTGCCAGGGCCTATGCGGGAGGCTCCCAGCCCAGTTCCTGCCCTGCGCAGCCCTGTGCCCACCTGTGGAGTGAAACTATATGGAAAACTAATGTCAACTATGGAGACTGCTCTGGGCCCTCCCCCTTCTCTCTCTCTCTCTCTCTCTCTCTCTCTCTCTCTCTCTCTCTCTCTCTCTGTCTCTCTCTGTCAAAAACCAATAAAAATAAATATCTTTAAAAAAATGTTAATAGTTAAGTTATTAGGAGTGGGGCAGTGTGGTCTAGTGGTCTGCCATTCTTGGCAGTGTGGTCTAGTGGTCTACCGTTCTTGCTCTCGGTCACTAATTCTAAGTAGATGCTGCAGCAGTTGTGTGAATCTGCAGGAACTCCTTATTTGCTTGACAGGGACCTGGGATGCCACAGCACAAAGGACCGAGATGGGAGATGCAAGGTGAGATTCTTAACAGCCTCTCATGTGCTCTTGATGAGTAGGAAGCTCATGTGTTCATTTATTCAGCAATCATGGTTGATCATCTGCTAAGAACTAGGCAGTGGGATGCCCTTTGCCATCCAATTATTCAGACAGGCTGGAAATGCCCAGAATGCATCTGCAGAGGGGGCCATTGCATTTCTGAACCTTCATTTCTTGTTTGGTACTGGGCAGGAAGCCCAGTACTGAGGAGACAGGGGAAGGTGACATGCTCCTGTTCGGGGTCTGCTCATACTGGCTCTGCCCATCATCACCTCCAACTCTCAGCTCCTTCTTGGTTTGGCCATACGAACGGATATGTAAGGCACTTCTGTTCTACCTGAGGGATGGGAAATATATTAAGTACCCTAAAGTAATGTGAATGGTGAATTCAATCCTTCCAGATGTGTACCATTTCCACCTTCACTCTCATAGCCTTCTTTGTGTTCCTGAAATCATTTCCTGAAGTATTCAGGTGGGTGGGAACAAGCTAAGAATTTGCTGTGCTGGTATTTTATCAGAAGTGGAAAAATTACGTAAATAGAAGTTGCTGACAATGTCCCTGTTCTGATTAATCAGAAGCAGGTATGTGCTTCCCTTTCAAAGAGCAGATTCCTTACAGAGAAGGCTGTACTCACACAACCTCTCCACTGTGGGTAGTCATAGATGAGCCATCCGAGAAGGTGGGAAAGGATTCAAACGTTTTTTTAAAGCTTTATGTAGAACGACTAATTATTGGGGTTTTATTCTCCCAATAGTCCTATAATTCGCCACAACTGGCTCCAGAGTGCAGAGATGCAGGTTTTCACTTATTGTTTTATAGCTTTTCTCAGAACAGAGGCATTTTGCTTGTTTCTTCGGTGGCCAAACAGTAAGCTCCCTTCTCTCCTCAACTCTGTGTTCTGGGTCTTGTTTGTCCTCTGTAGTGGGTTGAACTGTGGCCCCTAAAAAACATGCCCAAATCCCATCCAGCCCCTCCCTGCTAATGTGGAAATAAGGTTTGCAGATACAGTCAGGTTAAGGTGAAGTTGTATTGCATTAGGGTGGGCCCTAAATCCAATGATTCGTGTCCTTATTAGAGGAAGGAGAGAAAGGTTTGAACACAGAGACAAACACACACACAAGGGAGAAAGCCATGTGAACACAGAGGCAGAGACTGAAGCGATGCAACTAACCAAGGACCAGAAAGGATTGCCAGTGACACCTGAAGCTGTCACAGGAGGGAGACCAGAAGTCTCCCTCACAGCCGGTGGAAGGAACCAACCCTGCCAGCAACTTGATTTCAGACCGCTGACCCCTACACTGTGAAGGAATCGTTTGTTGTTCTAAGCCACCCAGTCTGCGGCACTTTGTTACAGCAGCCCTCAGGAGCTAGTACACCCTGTCTTTTGGTTTTCTTAAAAAATGAGGCTTTAAACCCAAATATTCTGTGTCCATCAAAGAAAAATTCAGTCCTACATCGAGCAATGCCTTTCAGTTCCAAAATCTAGCCTTTCCAGCCAGCAGCCCTTCTGTTTCTCTGAGCTTTGCAGCAAAGTCAAGTGCCAGCAGTGTCTCAGCAGCCGTGTGGACACTCGAAGCCTGTTAGCTCTGACCTCAGGGGCCCAGCTAAGCAGCCCAGCATAATGGAGCCACAGCATCAGGGGGAGCTAGAATTCACAGACAGACAAGAAGGGTTTTGACATTCTTGCTCTACAGCGTTCACAGGGAAGAGGCTGTAGTGTTGTGGGCTATGCTAGTTTTTGACAACCTGAAACAGGCAGACTTTGCCAAAAAATGCACGTACACGATCTGGGAGTGGGGTGGGCAGCCTAGTCACAGGTTCTCGGGGACCACTTCTCTCCCTGTGGCTGGTGATGTTCTTCAAAGTGTCGATTCGGGATCCATTGAGTCTTCCATAGTATCATAAAATTATGGGATTTTAGCGCTGCAGAAGACCTGAGATATGATTCAGTCCAACTTCCCACCCCATTTTATTTATAATAATATCATCTGGTGTTTGTTAAATAATACCAAATATTTATTACATACTATTATGTGCTAGGACATCTTCTAAGTGTTATGTATATATTACCTTATTTAGTCATCACAACAGTGCTTTGCAATAGGGACTCATTATTCCCAATCTGTAGATGAGGAAACTGAGGCACAAAGAAAGGAACTTGCCCTAAGACTAATAGCTAGCAAGTGGCAGAATCAGGATTCAAACCAGGTCTGTCTAATCTTAAACCCTCTTAGGCCCCTACTACACAGATACCCAACATAAAATGATACACCCCAAGACCTGGAGCCACGATACCTAAAGGTTGGAAGTAGTACAGTATCTTCTTAATATAGACCCAACTTTAAACACTAGTGCATGTGTAGACAGACACATTCGCACACACATACACACACAGACACCTCTTAACAAGGAGTGAACACCAGTTCCTTCTGAGAGAACAAAAAGCTTAGAGGTAGGGAGTTAGGAGAAAGACCTCATTGTATTATCACTTAGACTACCCTGTTCTCATTAATGTAAAAAGTTTCTCTAAAACGACTTTTGCCCGAGAGTTTCCCTCCCCAAAAATGCACTAGTCAGAGTGGGATCTAATGGGCGGAGTCCCGGGAAGGCCGTAGCCAGCCATATTGCCAAGATGAGGAGCCAGCAGAAGGGAAGACAGCCCTGTGGGTTCCGGCTGGCTGGGCGGAGCAGTAAGCTGAGGCCACCACACCAGCCCCTGGGAACTCTTCCAAGTTTTCCTCTGGGATAGACCTCTCCTCTGGCCTAGGGTGTCCACAGTTTTTGCAAAATGAGGTCACAAAGGAGTGACACCCAAGTCAGGGCCAGTACATGCCTTGTCCCCATTGTCCCCCCACCCCCAGCTCTGGGACACAGCCTTCTACCTCCATGGCAAGGCCTCCAGAGTGGTTGTAATAGATGTGTTGTGGAAGAGACAACAGGATAGACCCAAAGGGAAACGAGAGCTGCCCTCCAGCTGCCGGCAGTAGACCGATCCGGTGGCTTTGCAGCACATGTACTATATTAATGACAAGAGGCTTCAAGACCAGTGGTACCACAGCTCAGTCCAGCAGCCTATGGGCTCCTGCTCGTCACCATACAGCTGTCTGAGTCAGGCCTTCAGTTCCTCCCCTTCTGCTTCCCTCATAAGGACCTGGAGGCATGGTGGGCATCAAGTCAAAGATTTTTTTATTAATGGTAAATCTTTTTTTAATTGTTTTTATTTATTTTTTTGAGAGAAGATAAGAGAAAGAGAGAAGGAGGGAGGGCCCAGCGCAGTCTCCATAGTTATACATCATTAGTTGTGACATAGTTTCATTCCACACAGGTGGATGTGGGGCCATGAGGGGCAGGAACTGAACCAGAGGCCTCCCACATGGGAGGCGAGAACCTTTGCCACCAACCACCCCTGTGGTTACCAGTTGTGCTATAGTTCAGCATGTGGGGTTGCACAGGCCAGGGCTAGGAATCGAACCCCAGACTTCACAATTGGGAGGCAAGCGCTCAACTGCTGAGCTATCCCGGCATCCCCAAAGTCAAAGATTTGTGGTGACTTCATGCTGTGACAGTCACCCTCTGATTCTCTGTGTTCTCTCTCCCCAAGCCAGCTGATTGCCCATTTGTGAGAGAGAGGTGAGGCAGGAAGGCCTCTACATGTGAAGCCACCATCCTGGCCTTGCCATTCAGAACCTGATAGCAGTGTCCTGTGTTAGGTTGCTGTGGGTTCACAGCAGGGGCAGAAAAGCCAGGTATGTGGAGCTGAGGAAAAGTTTCCATAGCCTGAGTTTCCACACCTGACAAGAATGAAAGGCCATAAGAAAGAGATGAAAGAAACAAGGGCTTCCCTTCGGAGTTACTTCAAAGTTTTGCCAAAGGGGAGAGCACCCTGAGATTGTCCAGTGGATGCCCAAGAGATACCAGCTCCTTTTTTATCTTATTTTATTTTATTTTATTTTTGACAGAGACAGAAAGACAGACGAAGAGAAGGGGGAGGGCCCAGAGCAGTCTCCATAGTTGACATATAGTTTTCCATATTGTTTCACTCCACAGGTGGGCACAGGGCTGAGCAGGGCAGGAACTGGGCCGGGAGCCTCCCACATAGGCCCCAGCAAGAACTGAATTGGGGGCACACCCCAGTTCAGCATGTGGGTCTGCACGGGCCGGGGCTGGGATTTGGTCCTCAGACCTCGGTGCTGCAAAGCGAATGCTTAACCCGCTGAGCCATTCTGGCATCTCCACCAGCTCCTTTGAGGTAAAGAGAAGGTACCTGGATTACTAAATCACAAATGAGCTGGTGTTAGTTCTACCTGTTCAAGTCTACACTCTGCAGCTATTAATGAATTAACCACTGCACTAAGAAGTAACTGTGGTCCAAGGGCTGTACTAAAATCAAGATTTCAGGCTTTCTAAGCAGTATTCAGATTAGTTAAAGAGGAAAGAAGCAGAGTCCGGGTTCCAGATTCCAGATTCTATCCCATCCACCAAGCTTCTTATGGCTAAAGATGAGGACTGTTGGAACGTATCCAGCAATGTAATGGCTCTTGTTATATTAACAATGGCTGGATTTTTCTGGACAGCCCTCATAATTTGGTATGTCTTTGGTAATTAGAGGACCAGAAGACGTTTTAGTAAGTACCCGTCACCCTGGTTTTGGAAGAATCCAAAGTTTGGAGCATGGCTGAAGAGAGGCTCCCTTCCTGGGCTTCTGGCAGCATAACCTTTGAGTACATGCTTGGCCAGTCTTTTCACAGTGGCTCTTTGTTTTCACCACTTGCTGAAAAGCAGAAAGCTAGTTCAAAGGCAGCGCTCATCGCTTCTCTGGAGTGGTGAGTTTTAGGGTGTTCTTTGCTACGGAGCTGTCAAATTCTAACTTGCCATCTCCACCATGTGCTCCAGTCACACCCCCAATTTAAGTGGGTGTCAGATTCCCCCGCAATGTAACCTAATCATTCCCAGACGTAGTCCTTTCTGAGAAGACCTAGACCCTCAATCAGTATCCTCTGTACCTGCCCCTGCTCCAGGAAGCCCCATGGTACCTCTCTGTGATTCAATTAGTGCCATGAGGGTCTTTAGAATCCTAACCTGGTAAACCAAGAAACAAGGTTAGACATGCGTTTAGGAAACCAGAAAGACCCAAAGCTACGGGCTCTTGGTACATGGAAGCTCTTGAACTGATAAAGCCTTATCCAAATGTCTGGAATAATGACTTTATCAACTACCAAGGCCCCTAGAGAGGACCTTCCAAGCCCCAAAAGAGGTGAGGCAAGGTCCACACAATGGGAGCCTCATGGACTGAGTGTGGGAAAAGGGTGTTCCCCAGAGGAAAATCAAAGTCTGTGATTGGAAGAAGAGATGCAGAAGGAATGAATGATGGGCAGGCCATAGACCAAACATCCTCCTTACCCATCTACTCCTTTTTCTCCTACCTTAGCTTCTCATCACTTATCTGTCCTTCAACTGCTGATTACAAAAGAAATCTTTGTTTTAGTGGGTATTGGCCACGGGCCTGGTGTCTACTGTAGGCTGGTCTGTGTCCCGTCCCACTCATTGTGGAATGAGGATGTAATATGGAAATGCAGCAGACAACGGATACCAGACTTCCTTCCATCACCTGCTTGTGTTGTCTTTCTGTGCCTGGAGCAGGTGCTTTTCTGCTCAGGCCAGATGCCCTCCCCAGGAGATAAACTGTCTCTCCCAGCCTGCACTCCTGTGCTGCAGCCTTCTTTCCAGCTTTTGTTTTGTTCTGGACTTCCTGTTCTATTTTTGAACAGTTGTAGCTGGACACATGCCTTGGCAGACGCAGATCGCATGTGAATGGCAAGCATCTGACCTGAATACCTGCCTGCAGTTAGTGGCCTGGGTCTGCCCCAAGTTGCACACCTCCCACCAGTCTTCACCGTGCACCCACCCAACCTGGCTGGCCACACTTTCCCCTCCCAGGTCAAGTGTGTGAAGAGGTGTTTCCTCACCTGGGAGAGTCCAGAGTTAGATGTCTGTGCCCCACCTCTGCCGGGAGCCCTCAGGCATCCATACCAAAAGGCGGATGTGATCCTGCCTCTTTGGAACAGTGAGGCGAGCAGATGGTGTTCTTTAAATCCACTTTAGTCCTGTCCACCCTAAGGGTGAGTAAAGCTGGATCACACTTTATGGGTTCCTTTGATCACTCAGCTCATTCCAAGTGGCACACAGGGACTCAGAATTTGGAACACTGGCTGGCTGGCTCAAATCCAAACAGAACCTCTGCAAAATGCCCTGCCCTTCCTGTGGCCCCTGGGGCTGGACCCGTGTGGGTAGGTCCTCTGTGAACTCTCCTTCCCTCCCAGGTGCCCTGCAGCAGATTAACCAGGAAAGTACTACCCAGCAGAGGCACAGGACTCAACCCAACAGGCCACCCTGCCATTATTTTTATGTCCAGTGTTTTGTTGTTATTGCTGTTGCTTTAAAACGGGAGAAGTCTTAAAATGAGAAGTCCAAGATCAGGTATGGAGACAAACAATTTTTTTTATCTGATTTATACTCTCCCCATCCCCACAAAAAAAACTTTTTAATGTTTGATGATATTAACTATTTCACAGTTGTACATTTTTTTTGAATTATTAGATTTTATTTTTCCTTAGTACACAGTTGTCTTATTAAGAAATAATTATTGGGGAAGCCAGGATGGCTCAGTGGGTTAAGCGCTCACTTTGTAGCGCCAGGGACTGAGAATCGAATCCCGGCCCTGGCCTGTGCGGAACCATATGCTGAACTGGGGAGTGTCCCCAGTTCAGTTCTCTCTCTGTCTCTGTATCTGTCTGTCTCTCTCTCTCTCTCTCTCTCTCTCTCTCCCTCTCTCTCTCTCTCTCTGTCAAAAACAATAAAATCAATAAAATCAATTGTTCTGTTAAAAAAAAAAAAAAAAAGAAAGAAATAATTATTGAAATGCCAGGATAGCTCAGCAGGTTGAGCGCTTGCCTTGCAACCATGAGATCCTGGGATCAAATCCCGGCTCTGGCCCATACAAACCCATATGCTGAACTGCAGTGCAACTGGTAACTGTGAGAGGCTCCCTGTTGGGTTCCCACTCCGCGTGGCCTCACATCCATCTGTGTGGAATGAACTCATGTCACAACTAATGATGTACAACTATGGCAACTGCTCTGGGCCCTCCCCACTTCTCTCTCTCACCTTCTCTCAATATTAATAAAAATAAATCTTAAGAAAAAAGAAAACAACTTCAACTTCTGATTTTAACATATTAACATTCTTACTAATAAAAATTTCTTATAAACATAAAGAAAATGTGCTATTTAAAAAATGAATATCAGATGCCAAAATAGCCCAGCAGTTGAGTGCTTCCCTTGAAATCCAGAGGTCCAGGATTCGATTCCCAGCCCTGGCCTGTGCAAATCCATATGCTGAACTGCGTCACAACTGGTAACCGCTGGGAAGGTGTGAAGGTTCTTGCCTCCCATGCAGGAGGCACCTAGTTCAGTTCCTCCCCATGGCCCCACATTCACCTGTGTGGAATGAAACTATCACAACTAATGATGTGCAACTATGGAGACTGCTCTGGGCCCTCCCTTCTCTCTCTCTCTCTCTCTCTCCCTCTCTCTCACCTTCTCTCAAACAATAAAATAAAAAGAAAACCTTTAAGAAAAAAAGAATGACTATGAACAGGCAATTTATAAGAGAAGAAATTCAAGTAACTAGTGAACAAGAAAAATGTTCACCCCCACTGGTAATCAAAAACAAAAATTTAAACAGTATTTTTTACTTACCAAAATGGCAAATATTTAGAAGTGAGTAATACCCAGTGTTAGTGAGGAAGAAGGAAAGTAGGCTCTGCCAAGCCAGTGGATGTGTAAATGGGGGCTCCCTTCCTGCTGGGGATTTAACTACATGTATCAAGGGTTTAGAACCAAAAATTCTGCTTAAGGAATTTATATAAGGAAGTAAATAGAAACGTGTGCAAGAACTTACTTAAAGGATGCTCACTACAGATTTATCTGTAAGAGCAAGAAATTGCAACCAGTCTGAATGCCTAATGGTCAGGGCTGTTAGAGTACTAACTAGACCTCTAAAAATTATCATTTTCAAAAATACTTCACAACATGAAGAAATGTTCATGATGGGATAAAGTGGTGGGGAAACAACATTTAATGCATTTAATACAGAGTGCTCAGTACAAAAAAATTTTTTTAATATATAAACGTATGAGGGGGACTCAAAAAACCTGGAATTTATTTATAAAAATTATGTATTTATTCTTACATGTTTAAACTTCAGTCACCTTCAAAGTACTCTGTTTGATGTAATACACCTATTGAGACATTTTTTCCGCTGATCAAAACAGTTTTTGAACTCATCGATTTTGATGCCTGTTAGTGCTTCTGCCTTTTTTTTTGTTTTACCTCTTCCACATGAGCAAAACATTCCCCTATGAGGTCTTTTTTCACCCAGGGAAACAACAACAACAAAAAGTCACACACAAATAAAGGCGAGATGGGTGAATAAGGAGGGTAAGGCATGAGGGTCATGCCCTTTTTGCTGAACACTCAGTGCGCTGTGGATAGGTACCTTGTCATGGTGGAAGAACCAGTCATCTGTTTGCCACAACTCAGGACATTTCTTCAGCAAATCGTAATTCAACCTTCTCAAAACTTCCAGAGAGGACACACTCAACAGTTTGGTGGTTACCTGAGGGAAGGGGAGGAGGGGGGAGGGAGAGTGGGGAGGGAGGGAAGATGGGAGAGGGCACCAGATATATGGTGATGGAAGGAGAGCTGATTCTGGGTGGTGAGCACATAATGCAATACATAGGTGATGTGATGTAAATATGTACATCTGGAAACTATCTAACTGCTACTGACCAATGTCATCCCAATAAATCTGACAATAAAAAAAAACAGAAAACTTCCAGATAAAAATTAGTTGAGGGGAAGCTGGGATGGCTCAGAGGGTTAAGCTCTCACTTCACAAACCCAGAGACCGAGGATCAAATCCCGGCCCTGACCCGTGCAGACCCATACGCTGAATTGGGTTGTTCTTCCCATGCAGGAGGCCCCCCAGTTTGGTTCTCACCCCCCACTTTGGCCCCTGGCTCGAGGGGGCATGCCTCCCATGCAGGAGGCCCCCACCCAGCTCCCGCCCTATGCAGCCCTTACCCACCTGTGCAGAACAAAACCATGTTGAAAAACTGATGAAGTTCAACTATGGAGACTGCTCTGGGCCCTCCCCCTTCTCTCTGTCTCTCTCAGTCTCTGTCTCTGTCTCTGTCTTTGTCAAAAACAATAAAATAAATCTTTAAGAAAAAACTGGTTGACCATTGAATCCAGAGGAACAAATTCCAAGTACACAATCTCTCTCACATCCAAGAAAGATAATTCTGAGTTTTTTGGGGGTACCCCCTCATGTGTATATTTTTAAATGAAAAGGTGTGGTGACTAGGTAATTTTTATTTCTTCCTTGTTTATATCTGAATCTTCTAAATTCTTACACACTGTTGTTTATATAATTTTTTTTTTTTTTAATTTTAAAGAACAAATAACTTGATAACAGGGTCAGTGTTAACTTCCTTGAGAACCCATTTTGGTTTGGGTTTTTTGTTTGTTTGTGTGTGTGTGTGTGTGTGTGTGTGTGTATGTGTTTTCTTGGACCAGAATCTGAAAGGACAATGAAACAACTGGGGACCTATAGAAATAGTCTTAATATCTTTGTGGAGATCTCCAAATCCTGAAGGGAATAATAAGATGAGGTCTGCTCAGGTTTGCACTTTGCCACCCACACCCATTCATTGAAATTTTTTCTTACAGATATGAAGAGTAACTACTGACATGTCCCACAGGGGTTTTAATTATATAATGGAGCTAGTATTACATTTTCTCCTTATCTTTTAGAAAATACTTTAAATTATACTTGTACCTCTTTTTTCTGATAGAAAAGCAGAGTTAATGGCGGCTTAGGGACGACACATAAGTGCTCCCTGAGGTTCCCTTCTTCCTCTCCCACGTCCCTTCTTTTCCTCTCCTCGTTTTGGAGGACAGGGGTCCCTTCTTTGCCTGTGCCTTAAGCCTGCTGGTGTCTGGTTGAAATGCCTCAGTGACAATAGGTATGAAGACTGCTCCCCCCACTGAGTACAGGACTGAAGATGGGAGTATTGGTTTGGCTCCGAAAGGACTGGAATCAGCACTGCATTATGTGGTCTATGCTTGAACTTGATTTTTCATCAGCATAACCCTGCTCCACCTCTGGGGTATGGAATTGGGTACTTTTCTCATAGACATACCCCTGGTAACAATTTTATCAGGTGTAATTTGATAATAGAAATGGAAACAAAGCTGTTGCTTAAATATGAATCTCTGCCGTTCATGTGTGAGCACTTTCTCCCACCCTTTGGGGTTAGAACCTTTGACAGTATTGGAGACCATGCCCCACAGAGGTGTCAACAGTTATGCCTTTAGGCTTTGTTTACATCGCTCACCACTCCAGTTATACAAAACTATAGCTTTTTGAAAGCTGTTCTCAGCTTTGCCACCAAAGAGATTCAGGATTCATACTGTTGTAAAGCATGATACAAAGGGACATGCATTTCCAATAATGAGGAATTACTGGGGCTGCTCTTTACAGATCATTTCCTGGGTGGGAGACGTGGGGCATAGCACTTTCTATAGTTAGCTCACTTAATGCTCATATGAACTCTAGGAGGGAGATAGTACATTCCCATTCTCCAGATGAAGAAAAGGGAGGCTCAGAGATGTTAAGTTCTTTACCTAAAGTTTCCAAGCGGTAACTACTGCTGAACCTGGGTTTTGAATCCATGCCTGTTCTTTCGGGTATACCAAACCACCTTCCAGAGCATTAAGCAGAGCAATGAAATCCATGCTTGAATTGACATTTGTGCTATTACTAGTAGCCTGGCCTGGGAAATGAGTTTCCATCAGGCCTACTTCTGACACAGGGCTTCTCAAGCGTCAGTGTGCAGCGGCCTGACTGGCCTGGGGAGCTTGTACACACAGATTCCAATTCAGCAGGTCTCGGCTAGACGGCACTGTTCGCTGTCTGGTGGTCTGGTGGTGCTAATGCTGACACACAGATCTGAGGCCTGCACTAAGGCCTCCACTACCCTAGGTATGGAGGCAGCAGATGGCAGGTGGAGGCTCTGTTCTGTGGAATTTGGATAGAAATTGGGACCCTGCCAATTAGTGAGTGACTTGGGCTAGCCATTTAACCTCTCTGGGCTTGCTTACTCATCTTGAAAATAAGGATTTAAATTGCAGCTTCTTCTCACGAGTTGTGAGGATTAGATGAGATAAGCCACATGAAGTACTTAGAATTGATGGTTCTTAATCAGGATTTGCTTTTATTAGTGACACATGGAGACACATGTCCTATGGTGGAGGAAAGTACACTGGCCTTAGACTCCCATCTAGGCCTGGGGAGGGGAGAGGTACAGAGCCCTCATGCACCTCCAGGCAGGAGGGCTGATGGGTAGTTATCTGAATAGCTTCTTGCTATGAAGACCAGTAAGTTGCTTGCTTACCCTAGAAGTCCCCTGGGACCTCCTGACTGGAGTTCCTGAGGATACACACATGGCATCCATTGCCCACATTAGACATGGCTCAAGTGGAAAGCACACAGCATGTACCCTGTGCCAGCTGACTTGCCAGCTGTCCTAACCTTTCCCCCTTAAGCCTTGAGTCACACCTTATTTCACTGCTTTAGTTTAAGGGCCTCAGGCCCTGCTTCCTTTTCATTGCAGCTCTTTATTTAAGTTTTATCTAGGAAAGTCTCCTCGGATCCACATCACAGGGAAAGTAGGACAGAAGCACTGGCCCTAGCTGTCCTCGGGGCCGTCTCTGTAGCAGCCTTGGCCACTTCCCCCCTTTTATTCCAGTGGGAGCACACAGGTCCCCAGTGCAGGTCACACAGGTAGAGTGCAGCTGCTCCCCTCAGAGCTCAGCTGCAGCACCCTGTCCTGTGACAGGAGCATAGTCATTTAGAGCCTTACTGCACAAAGAGTGGTGCATCACAACCCTGGGCCCTAGCCCTGACTGTTTGAAGACATAGGTTTTATTATTAAATTATTCAGGTCTGGTGAGACCAACAGATCAGAAGACGATTGCCATTGAAAGGATAGTTTGGTGCTCAGTTTCCAAGAGCAGGGCACATGTCATGGCACACAGGGCTGCACAGGTCATCCAGGAAGCAGAGGGACACCCTGGTCAAGAGCCTTGAGAGTGGTTTTCACAGAAGGACCAGTGAAGCCGAGTAAGCAGCTTAAGCCAGGCCATTGCAGTATAGGGATGTCTCTAGTTGTCTGGTATCTGACCCTGGGGTGACTCGGGGCCAGGGGAATAGTGACCTGGGCATAAGAGCTGGATAAAGGAGGTGGGTGCAGGTCTGGGCTTTAGATAGCTTTATTTGCATGTGAAAGGTTCACTTGCAGGTGTGTCCTTCACCATCTCTAGGAATTGGCTAGCCCAGGGTCAGCAAGGCCCTCAGATGTCAAAGCATCCGAAATACTGAAAAATAAGCGTGATTCTTACACTGACCTACGGATCCGAATCTGCATGTTGACAAGTTCCCCAGGTGCTTAATAAGAATGCTGAAGTTTGAGAAGCACCTCTCTAGGGCAGTCTTCTCTGACATTGTGAACTGGGTCTACTAAACGCAACAGATGTACTGAGCCATTCTGTGTAACTGTGGGTTTGTGAAATTAAGGGCACCAAAATAAGGCTGAAATCTTAAATAGACAGCTAAGTAGAGAATGTCCCAGAACATTTGCAATGCCTTCCATTTTCTGGGCATATGCTTATAATAATACTCTTGATTGTTAATAATGATTGGTACAGCAGTCATAAATACTATGCAAATAAATGTGGCATTCCTATCTGTAACAGAACCTATTTTAAAAGAGGAAATTTACCACCTCAGTGGTGAACGGAGATAAAAGCCAGTATTTGTATCCCATTTTACAATGGGAAATTTGATCAATAATTATCCAATAAAATCCTGGTTTCTTGCACTCCCAAATGAGTAGTGCTTCAGTTTTTTTAATGGGACAATAATCTCTTCTGAGTGGCCAGTTATCTCTTTAGGGAATGAGTACAATTACACTTGTCATCACACACAGGAACTGCTCTAGAAGGAGCCCTGATTGGCCCACTCCACTTGGAGAAGAGGCATTGTATTGAGAAAAAATAGAGAGGAAGAGGAACAAGGGCACAGTGTGGGTACTGCTTAGAAATCTGTGCTTGGACAAAAGGAGATCTTTGAAATCATCCAGTCAAAACGCCCATTCTAAAGATAAGGACACTAGGGCCTGAGATGTGAGCGACTTGCATGAGAACTATGGCTCCTTCAGGCAGAGGTGGGGCAGCGTGCAGGCTCGAGGGCCCAGGGCCAGCCTTCTCCGTTTTCTCCTCCTCCCACTCCTCCCTTCCCATTTCTGCAGAGCACCTCCTTCCTGCAGCTAGACGCTGAGACTCTTCATGCCCAGTCTAGCAGTGCTGACAATGCAGCTCTGTATTTTATTTCTTTGTTTTATTTACTGATACTCAGCCTCATTGCAAAAGGATTTAAGGCCACTTATAAAGTGGCAAACAACAGAGCGAGATAAAATAAATTTAAAATAAGTGAGAAAGATGAGACAAAGGAATAAGGCTTCCCAGTAACTGCCCGTTGCCCTCCTGCCAGGGCCATGGCACTCTAGCCATGAAGTCAGTGATCAGCGATGTGTGCAGGCTCATGGCCCCTCTGCGTAAGCACTTTGGCAGGTTTTAGAGCTTCTCCCACTTTGGGATCACAATGCCCTTGAGAGTCACTTTGAGGGACTTGGAAATTCTCTGGTGGGTCCGATTTGTGGGGTGTGGCCACATCACAGTTGTGATGGTGGCAGTGAGAGAGCTGTTGTCACTGCTCTGTTAAGGCCAGACAAGAGAGGAGAGCTAGTGAATATGTGGAAGCTTTGAGCTGTCCAGAATTAGTGACCTTCTTGGCCCCTTTGTTACTCCCTTGCAGGCTGAGAAGAGAAAGCTGAGTGTAGCCAGGGTTCAGAGCCGTTACCTGGGCTTTTTCCCATCCCCTGCTCAGTCTTTATCCCTTTTGCACCATTTTGACCTCTGCTCAGCCTCAGTCTCTTGGTTCTGTGAGGCCAGCTTCCTTGCTGCCTTTGTGTCTTCATTCAAGGGACTCAGGTGGCCTCCCTGCTCTCAGGATCTCAGCTTTCTCCCACAGAAAGGCCTTGGTCTGATACCCCTTGCCTCAGCTGTGCTCTGTCCCCTGGACCTTGCCCCATCCCACCACTGCTTTGGTGACCTCTTCAGTCCCTTCCAAGATTCTCTTGTTACAAAATGAATCAAAAACCCACCGGGAACCCCAGCACTCATGACAGCTCTCACCTCTACAGATGTCTGGAAAGGTATATTTTGATGCTGTCATAATAACTGGCATTGCTTGAATTAGAGTTGTTAAATTCTCTACATTGTATGGGCTGGTTCCATCCAAGGAAGCATTATCCCATCAATATGCCAAGTGTATCCCTACTGATGCACACACCGATAAGAACTCAGAACAACCTAAATATTTAGGTGTACAGTAGCATCAAACAGCCACACTGGGGGATGCCAGGATAGTTCATCAGGAGCACTTACCTTGCAATGTGGGGTCCAGGTATCAAATCCAAGCCTGGGCCCATACAAACCCGTATGCTGAACTGCTGCGCACCTGGTACCTGCCAGGATGGCACGGCAGTGAAGGTTCTCGCCTCCTCTGCGGGAGGCCGCTGGTTTAGTTCCCACCCCCCATAGTCCCATGCCCACCTGTGTGGAGTGAAACTATGTCATAGCTAATGAGATACAACTATGGAGACTGCTCTGGGCCCTCCCTCCTTCTCTTTCTGTCTGTCTGTCTGTCTCTCTCTCTCTCTCTCTCTCCTGCTCTCAAACAATGGAATAAATCTTAAAAAAAAAGAAAAAACAAAGAACAGCCACACTGCAGATTTCTTGGTCTGTGCCCAAGTGTTTAGTGGAGAAAATCACTAAATTACTTTTATCTACATGATGTGGTTAGAAAGAATTACATTTGGAAGGGTCAGGCTATGCTGGGAATTGTTTATTTTATTAGGCCAGAGTCCCACAGTGAGATGAAGCTGTGGCTTACTCAGGTCAGGTGTTGGCCTGCATCTAGAGCCTGCTAACTTCTCCGCTTACGTGGGCACCCTGGAACTGCCAGTGCAGCCTGTCACCAGCGCTGTCAGATCGCACCAAGCCCCTACGGGAAGGCCCATGGCTGGCACAGCATTGGTGAGTGAGAACTAACTACATTGGGAAAATCTCTCCAGAGGTTTTTTTCTCTGTAACAGACAAAGGAGCAGAGCACTCAGAATTTAATAGTCTGTTACCTTTCATAAAAACCCACTATCATGCTCTTAGGCTTAAAAAATCACTTTGAGGGCACTGGCTAAGACAAGTAATTAAGGCTAGCTAGCCCTCAGACCACTGGAAACCGCTGGCCCCAGGTCCCTGCATTTTCTCTCGCTTTACTGTGGATTGGCTAATTATTTCCTGATTTATCCATTCATTATCTAACACTTTGAGTGCTTGCTATATGCCAGTACTAAGGCAGGCAAGGCAGTGGGCCATTACAGAGCCCTGTGCCAAGTGCTAAGGTGGAGGTATGCTCAGTGTGTCCTGGCTGCACCAAGAAGATGGACCCGAGTGAGGCCTGGCAGAGGTGCAGGGTGACGGGTCTCCGAGGTCTTCCAGATGTGGGAATGTTTGAGCTGGGCCTTGAAAGAAAACAAAGTGTTAACCAAGGTGAAGAATGAAAGGGTGGCTGAGCATTCCAGGGAGAGAACACTGTGCACCAAGTCACAGAGGCTTGAAACAAAAGGCTCTCAGTAGTCCAGGGTGGAAGAGGGCAGGGGCCTGGGGGGAGGGCATCAGCATGAGCCGAGCGCCTGCTGCCCCAGAGACAAGGAGAGCTGCAACGGATGCCTAGGGACTGATTCTTCTGCAGGTTAAAGACATGAAAGGCCATTAGACATCCCTCAATGCCACATGTCAATCCAAATAATTAAAAGCCAAAGACCAGAAAGCTGGTTCGTATATTCCAACATCCATTTAGCTTCCCCCCACCCAAAAAAAGCTTCTGATAAAATAAGATGAAGTGCCAAAGAGATGTGTGTGTTCAATTGAATGACATAAAATGAGTAAAGTGTTGTGTAAAAAGAAAAATCCCTGCAAAACCGAGTGATTGCTAACTGGGTAGCAGAGCATACTTGGGCTTGGAGTCAGACAGACCTGTGTTCAGATTCTGGCTTCACTAATTTAAATTTTAACCTCTCTGGACTTTGATTTCCTCATCTGAACATGGGGCTGATAATACCAATCTCATCACATTATTGTGAAAATTAAACCATATCATCCCAGTGGCTTTTATTTTTATTTTTTAAGATTTATTTTAGGGGAAGCTAGGATGGCTCAGCAGGTTAAGCGCTCACTTTGCAGCCCCAGGGACCAAGGATCGAATCCCGGCCTTGGCCCATGCAGATCCATATGCTGAACTGGGGTGTGCCCCCGGTTCAGTTTTTGCCGGGGCCTATGCAGGAGGCTCCTGGCCCAGTTCCTGCCCTGCACAGCCCCATGCCCACCTGTGGAGTGAAACTATGTGGAAAACTAATGCTGTCAACTTTGGAGACTTCTCTGGGCCCTCCCCCTTCTCTCTCTTTCTCTCTGTCTGTCTCTCTCTCTCTGTCAAAAAACAATATCAAATAAATCTTTTAAAAAAAGATTTATTTTATTGTTCTTGACAGAGAGAGACAGAGACCGGGAGAAGGAGGAGGGCCCATAGCAGTCTCCATAGTTGTACGTCATCACTTTTCGACATGGTTTTGTTCCACACGGGTGGGTGCTGTGCAGGGCAGGAACTGGGCTGGGGGCATTCCACACAGGGGGCATGCCCCCTCAAGCCAGGAGCAAAACTGGAGGGTAAGAACTGAACTGGGGGCCTCCTGCATGGGAAGCACACCCCAGTTCAGTATATGGGTCCACACAGGCTGGGATTCGATCCTCGGTCCCCTGGGCTCCACAGTGAGTGCTTAACCTGCTGAGCCATCCCGGCTTCCCCTTTTTATTTGCCAGCTTATTTCTTGTTTTTTAAAATACTAACTCAATCCAAGGCAAAAAATAGATTGTGGTATGCGAAGATCAGTTATCATTATTGGAGAAAAGAACAATCACAGATTATAGTTAATAAAATAGATTCTAGAAATAACTGCATTCCTATTCACTAATTTTATTCATTAGACAAATATCTATCACATACTTTCTATGGGCAGGTGAACAAGCCAGACCCAGTCTTTGCTTTCATGAAGCTCATAATCTAGTGAAGAGGAAAATGTATTAAGGACTCAATTCCTGAAAACTACCCATCTCAGAGTCACCCACAGGCATGTTCATTGTGGACTGACCTGAACTGGCTTGGCCATGCAGTACTCGTAGGTTCTTTTTGGTAGAAAACTGTTGCCACTTAGAAGGTTTCAGAAAGATGAGGTGGTGAGAGTTAGCTTCTCCCCCATAGCCTCACTACCAGGCTGTAATGAATGTGAGTATTAGATTGAAGTCTGCCACAAATATAGGCATTTATCAAACAAATGTTTATCAACAAGTAGGGAGAAAACAGTTCACTCAACCTATCTGGTAAGCTTTAAGTCCCAGCCTTCTCTGCTTTGACATATTCATTCCATCATACCTTGTATGACAGGTTCACTCAAGGCAGCTGCAAGAATATTTGAGGACTCTATTTCTCCAATGCTTTCTAATGCAATGGCTCCCCATAGAGCAGACTCAGGGCTGTCCCTAAGAGTAAAGGGACAGGCCTCTCTGGGTTCCAATACCCGGTTTACACAAGGATGGAAATATCTCTAAAGGTCTTGGGCCAAGCCACGTATCTTGAATACCTTTAATTTCACCAATAAGCACCCATTTCTAACACTCGTTATACTAAGTCTCAAGTTTTACTAACAAAAGCCATTTTTTTATATTCAGAAGGTTAATCAAAACACAGAGAGTAGGACTTAAAGTAGCCACTTTGGGAGTGTGACCCTCTTGGATTAATACCAGTTGCCCAATCCAGATAGCATGTGAGCTGACCCCACCAGAGGTAAAGCCTAGACTGACTCAGACACAATAAAACACCAGTTAAAGTCATGTACTTTCTTTTTCTCTCTTATTTATGTATATACACAAATATTTGAAAGTACATTATAGGAATTGTAACCACGTTCCATTTCTCCATTTCAAAAGGTATGATTCCATGTATATGTGGAGGGGAGGAGTGAGGGCTGGATTATAACTAAAGTGACCATAAGTCCTGGATTGCTCAGGAGAGTCACAACTTCTACCTGTTGCCCTGAGGCCCATCCACTTAGCACCCCCTTTCACTTTTAGAGATGTCCGCTTAGGATGTTAAAGTATGTGGTTGTGGTTACTCTATTAGTAGAAAGAATCAGTGGCACAGAACAAAGAGAACAAACCCAGGAGAACTGGGTTTAAATTCTGTCTCTATCAATTCCAATAGGGTGGCCTTGGGTAAATCTCCCTCCCTTGATAAATATTATTTTCCTCATTTGTGAACTGAAAATAAGTTTACACTTGCCTGCCCTCCCTCACTAGTCATTTTTTAGGAGATACCAGTTATCCCATGGATGTGAATAAACTCTGTAGAGAGAGCAGTGATAACAAGAGTTAGGAATTATTCCTGTTCTTAAACTCAACCTTGTTTTGTGCTTTGGCTTGGGCAAAAACTTGCTTCAGCCTATAGATCAGAGCAGGGGAAACCAGGATGGCTCAGCGGGTTAAGTGCTCACTTTGCAGCCCTGGGGACTGAGGATTGAATCCTAGCCCTGGCCCATGAGGACCCATATGCTGAACTAGGGTGTGCTTCCTGTGTGAGAGGCCCCCAATTCGGTTCTCACCTCCCCCCCAAGTTTGGCCCCTGGTTCAAGGGGGCATGCCTCCCATGAGGGAGGCCTCCAGCCCAGTTCCCACCCAGTGCAGCACCCACCCACCTGTGTGGACCGAAACCATGTCCAAAACTGATGACGTACAACTGTGGAGACTGCTCTGGGCCCTCCCCCTTCTCTCTGTCTCTGTCAAAAACAATAAAATAAATCTTTTTTAAAACATCTTCTATAGATCACAGCAGCTCTTTCACTTGTCTTCCTGGAGTATGGAGAAGAGACGCATAGCCTGGTTCTGCCAGAGAAGTAACTAGCAGAGTCATTTGCTTGGGGATTACTTTTCCCCTTAACTCCATCAGAGAAGAGAACATGACCCTTAAAAGTAAAACCAGAAGCCCTTCCTTTGCCTTAAATGCATGAATGTAAAAATTTTCCAATAAAGACTAAACTTACCCTTCTTTATATGAGTAGAACTTAAAAGTTTGAGGTCATCATAACTAGTGAGAGGCAAGTGTGAAAGCTCAGCATGAGTAGACTGCTTTGTTGATGCATAGATGTGGCACATGTTCCCATGGGAACAGTCACAAATGAGGTGAGGATGGGGTGGGAGACCCTAAACCGAAGTACTGTTTTGCATAATAATATAGAATTTTACTTTTTCAAAGTGAAAAATTCTTTCTTATTACAAAAGTCATGCATTATAAAAACTGCGAAAATGTTAGGAGATATAAGAGAGTAAACAGTTCAGTGTCAGTATAAAACTTCCCAATCATATTATAGACATTACTTTGAAATCTGGTTTTGTTTTTTCATCTAAAATTCTTGTGGACCCATTTCAGTAAATATAGATCTAGATCATAATTTTTATAGCTTCCCAGCATTCCATTGACTAGATGTGCCAATAGTTTACTCAGGGCTGATTGCTTGGTGTTTAGGTTTGTTTAAGGGCACAGTATCTACCTCTTTTGAGATTATATATATATATATTTTTTTTTAATCAATATAAGATATCTACTCCCCCAACACACACACAAACTTAACAGACTTTTCAAAATTCCCCCAGGAGAAGTTTCAAATATCTGTTAGTTTATCTTCTTCGCATTTAGCTTGAAGGATTCCTGACAGTTGAAGTGTGGACCAGAAGGAGCTGTAAATAACGCTGCAAAGGGCATTTCAGAGTAGACAGCCCACGCTGCATTGCTGCAAACTGTCTGAAGTGGGGTCAGTTACTTTAGGAATAACTTCCTTGTACATGGGAGCCCAGAGCTGGTCATTCACAAAGCAACATTGCTGCCAGGAGCCTCTATCATTGAATAGCCCTTTCAATCGTCAGAATACTTTCAAAAAAGGAAAACGCTTGCACACATGCGGGATTTACGCATGGCACTCCCAATAACACCTCAGTATCATGAACTCTGCCCCTGTGCAAAGCTCCTTGGGAACCCAGCCAGCAGTTCTGAGCACTTGATGGGCACCAAGCCCCACTCAGCACTACCCTCAGGCTTACACTAAATTTGTACATAATACTAGCAAAAAGCTTGACGGTCTGATTTCCAAGTTGGTTGTATTGGCACTCTGAGAACTGTGGAGGCAGCCCTGAGAGTAAAGAGCTGATGCCAGACTGCAGAAAATGAAAGTAGAAGGCAGAGAGTGGGGAAGCTGAGGCCTCTTTTGTGCAAAGGCAAATAGCTCTGCCTACCGGTACTTTCTGTGTTTGCAAAGACCGGCACCCGCCATGATGGGGGAGTGCAGTCCATTTAGTGAGTTATGACCAACATTTTAAAGAGTGGAAACGAAAATATCAGAGTGTTTTTTACTTAATTAAAGATAAATATTATCCTTTGAAATGTGTGTCTCATACCCTTATGTGCATACTAGGTTGTGCTATGAAATGCATTTCAGACTTTTAAGTTGAAAACTAGTTGTAGGCCCTGAAGCCATCACCGTTATAGCAAAGTTTAGAAATGAATGCCCTTAACAGTGACCTTGAATTATCAAAAAAAAAATGGATCAAATAATGTTCAAAGTATAACATTTAAGAGGACAAAGTACAGTGGGATGAAGAAGATCTTTTGGAAAGATTCCTGTTACAAAGTACCTATAATTTTTTTGAAGATTTAGCATTTCTAATTTTAAGTAGAAAGCCTTTCTACCTTCTCCCTAACTTGAATCACAAATCCCTAATTCGACAGTGGGGGGAGAAACCTGAAAAATATAAAATAAAATATTATTTAAAATAATTTTTTAAATTTATTAATAAAAACACCAAATATCTAACATAAAGATATTCACCTTCCAGGTGTACCTAATAAGGTATGCATATATCTTTGTGGGGGACATTAACAGGGACTTCATTTATTCAATGCTCTGGCTAGGCATTGGCCTACAAAGATAAAAGAGACTCAGGACTGGCCTTCAAGGAACTTATGATCCAGTGATCCAGATTTTAATCAACCCACATTTACTGACCTTCACTATAAAGTCATTTTGCAAATTGTGGTGCAGTACTGGCTGAGGCTGATTGAACTTGACACTCTCCTGAAAAATCTAGGGTATGGGCCCCCATATGTATAAAACTGGCCTTGTGACTTTGCTCATGAGCCCACATAACAGAGGATTAAGCCAAAGGCAGTCTCAAGTAAGATCAGGCAGGCTGGCTCAGCCCCTGTGAACCTAGAAAACGAAGAGCTTGGAGCTGAGCCCTGGGTTCTGACCTGGAAGTGTGCAGGACCACATCAGGGGTAAAGCCAAGGCTTCAGCCAATGGCTGCCACAGCTGCTGGCATGCTTACTCTGTTAGTCTACTCACAGCTCACACCTCCATCCTTGTCTGGCTCCATCTTTTTTTTTTTTTTTTTTTTTCTTATCAGTTTTCCATTTATGAAGGCCATGTTTTGAAGACCTCAGTATATGTACTCTGATGAAGCTCTCTTCCCTGGAGGTGGAAAGGTGGGGGCCATGTCTAAATGCCCAGAGTGTGGGCACCAGTCCCCAGCTTTGCCTCCATCAGTGCTATCCATCCTCAAGGGCTGGATGTAGTGTACTTATCAACCAACCTAAACCCATCAGCAGAGCAGGATTTGTCTGGTCTTTAATAGAACAACCTTTGTTAAGCACACCAGTACTAACTATGACAAATTTCTAGTAATATCTCATGTCCCCTATCAGCCCACTTTTACTAATTTGACATTACAAATTTAGTGGTCATGCTTCATGATTTTTAGACATTCTGATTTTAAACAGCCTACCTGTCTTCCCTAAATTTGCCAGCACTTGTGAACCATGTGTCCTACTTTTTGGTTTAAAAAAAAATAAGAAAATGGTCTCTCTGCTCAGAGGAGTCACAAGGTATGTGGAAATACTGTATTCTACTCACTTTGTAACCCGATGAGTTTTCCTGCTGAGACTGTTCTGATGTGCCCAGTCCACATATTCTTTTCAGGCAGCATAGATGCAAATGTCGTGTGGTGACCCACACAGCCTCAAAGAAACCAGTGAGTGGCACCACCTGAAGCTCATCTATCCACAGAGCTTCTCCAGTTCACAGGAGATACAAATTTGATTAGTCTTTGTGACCTAGGCTGCTTTCATGACATGCAACATAAAGGCCACCTTGACACCCAACTTCTCTAGCCTTTTGTTCTATGTTTTATTGTATTGTGTTTTAGGGAGAAAGTAGGAGGAGAAGTAGATTCATGAGGTGGTGGCAGAACATCCTAGAACTTTCTAGTCATCGCCTCATGACCATCTTCCTTCTTGTATTCCATATTCAGCATCCCCAGTCGATGGCCCTGACCCCTAGGACTCCTAATAAGATGTCTCCATTCAACCCTACAAACCCCTTGTCATCTGTAGTAACTCACTACCATGTTCTCTCAAAGGAAATGCCCCAAACCTGCAATGAACCTGCCCACGTGTATCACATAATAGTAATATCACCCCCCATCAAGCTGTGAGTATGCCCCCTTGGCTTGGATAAGGCACATCACAGTGGGACCCTTCATTTGATCTATTTCTTTCAGTGGCCTCTGTTGCAAAAGAACTCAGCAAAAGCATAACTTTGAAATACCATGTTGAAGAAAATTGTGTGCTGAGCCAGATCCCATCCACAGGTGAGACAACACACCTTGAAGATGAAGGCTACATACTATACAGCTCGGAGGGTCTGTGGGGACATCCCACTCTGGCTTCTTCTTAGACTAGGGTTAGGTGAGGAGCTGGGGTCAGCACATGGGTAAACTAATCAAATCAAAGAAGGACAAGGTGCAAACTGAGTGAAAATGGTTGTTTTCCATTGAAATAATAGCTCTGGAGTATAGACGTGTAAGGCTTGCCCACAATGTGAGAGGAGCCAACCCTTCTGCATCGGGGAATTGCAATCTGTGAACTGCTAGAGAAAAACCATGAAGACTGGGAGTTTTGAGGAAATCAAAGGAAATGATGTGCTTTTATAAAAACAACTGACTTCTTTAGTTCTGTCATTGTGTGTTATGGAAACAGGGTAGGAGAAGCAAGGAGTTGGGAGATCCAGTGCTGTTCATAATATGCAGGGTAGCCTCGTGTTGCAGTAATTTTGAACTGCTGAGGATGCAGATGCGGGGGAGGAGGGTAGGCTGCAGGTTTTATTGGAATGCAAAGAACAGCTCTCTTCCCAGACAGGGTACCCAAAACTGGGATGCCCACCCCCCCGCCCCCGCCCTCCCCGATCTGAGGGAAGGATGTTGACATATATTTTTCAAAACAAAAGGCCATTAGGGGATTAGTTCTGAT
>PVKE010007558.1:0-50308 GCA_004027555.1 Craseonycteris thonglongyai
TCTTTAGTTATTTAAACTCTTCTCAGTATATGATTTCAAAAATGAACTTTTAAGAATCAGGCAACCCAAATTCATTGGAAAACACTGGAGGATTAAATCCTATTACATGTTTCATGTCTGGTGACATATCTATCAGTGATAGACAATGTATAGTAGTTAAAAAGAAAGAGGCTCCTTGGCTTAGGTTTTCAAAGCATAATAGCATCACTTATGATGTGGGTAAAAAGTGCCTACTCTATTTCAAAATGAATTCCTAACCTAGAACATGGACCATGCAACATTTAACAGGCTATCATTAAAATAGTATGAAAAATTGGGGCAAAGCTTGCAAAAGGAAAAGTTGTGACATAAAAGCACCTTAATATCCTGCAGTTATATTAAAATTCTTTATGAGGTTACATTTCAGAATATATTTTGTTTTTTTGAAATTCATATCACATAACTTTCTTTCTAAATATCTTGTCAAATGCTTTAAAGCAATACTTTGAGATCTTTATATAATTCCAAGCATGATGCATTAGGAATTTATTTATGCTAATGCTGACAACCAGGTTTCTGTATTAATTGGGGTACATAATAATAAAAAAAAAGCCAAAAACTTACAATGAAAGTAAAGCTCTTCATCTCCTTCTTGGTCAGCTTTGCTATAGCCACAGTGCCTAGAAAAGAAAACAAAAACAAACAAACAAAAAAACACAAATTCACAAATTTGTGGCAAACACAATCAATGATTCTACTTTACATTTAAAATTTAGTTACAATATACCTTCAATATTTAAAAACATGCTAGCTTAGTACTATAAACAAAATAGAAAAAGCTTCTTCTCCATAGTTATAAACTCATGTAATAATAATATAATGTAATTTTATGATTAAAAAGGGCACAAAATGTAAAGTATTTGTGTGAGACAATGTAGAAGGAAGATATTACATATACTTAGATTTATCAATGAGTAATATTTGCTAATAGTTTTTTTTTTTTTGGAAAAAAAAAGCAACAGTAACAAATTTTAAGTGTTTTCTACAAACCATTAACTTAAAAGAATAAATTAATCCAGTAGAAACTACAATACCCATCCTCTTAAAGTAAAGGCAGTAATAAGGCTCACACTGTATTTTGACCTTGGGAGAATAAAAATTTATTAAACTTTAGTGTTTTATATTAGAGAAAGAATTTACGCATTTACTATTCTAGTACACAAAATAAGCAATGGGCTGATAATTCTGCAAAATCAATACATTTTGTGTTAGAGATTAGAACAAATCTGTGTTCTACCTTCTTCCAATTATGAAGCCAAAGACCATGAACACCAGAATGATGGTTCCTGCCACTGCAACCACAGCAATTATAATAACAGGATTCTGTTCACTGGAGACGGCTGTAGCTATAAACAGAGGAAACAGGCTCAGAAACACTCTAAACCATGCCAGAACTTGGAGGATAAACAGAATCTGATCAATAAGAGAAATCTATGCTATTGAATTCAGCTTTAATTTAAAATAAATGCATTATATTGAAACATAAGTTTCGATGTTTATTTTTGTATTTTAAAAACATGGTAAGGACAATACATTCATCTTTTATATTTCGTAGCTGTAACAGTAACTTATAAAATGCCTTCTTGAATGGCTATCCCCTGCTTAGTTGTTGGAAACTTAGTTATGAATCAAGAGATAGGGATCTTTGATCTGCAATTGCTATTAAATCCCTATTATATCCTCAGGAAGGTATTTGATCCCTCTATGTCTGTTTTTCTGGTATGTATAAAAGGAACCAAAATACATACTCTGGGCCTTTTTTAAAGCACCTTAAATGCTTTATTTCTCATTTCATCAATATAAAGTAAAAATCATCATAGTAAATCATCATGATCATAGTAAATCATCACAAATTTTAAATGCATGATAATTCAGGAAAAAGAGCAGAATTAGTTGTATTAATTTGACAATGTATGCAATACACACATGAGAGTTTAAAGATTACAGAGGAGGTAGGCTATTTATGAAAGAGCAAACTTTCTGCAAGCGCTTTAAAAAGACATCTCTGCATTATCTAATTGTAGACATTTCCTATACAATGCTAAGTGAATTTTCTATGCTTATTAAAGCAAACCTGGCTGGACCATTCTGTGTCTCTGAGGGAACAGTATATGTTTTCATGTCATTGAAAGCAGCCTCTGATTCCAATTCTTTATCATGTTACATGGCCTTCCCACTTTCATTTTTCCAAATTAGTGAAGTTTTACATATGTTGTAATTCACAATTATCTTATTTTCCCTAGAGTATTATATTTTCAATACCAGTATAAACTTCATAAAATAAGGAAACTGTAAATCAATAAAAATGTATATTCCAATAAATGATTCAGCTGCAAGTATCATATAATATATAATGTCAAACTAATATAGTTTGCTTATTTCTGTAACAATTCATGGCTGTAATCTTTAATTTATGCCAGGATGGAAAATACTACTCCTTCTTGCTGACAGCAAGGGATTAGGTCTCCAGAGCAGTAATTTCTATGTAGGCAAATTATGTCTTGCTACAACAGGCAGCATAAAGATTTTTATCATTTGTATGTTTGTTTATTTGATTGGCCTTCCTTAGTTTATCTACATCTTCTTCCTTTTGACAACTCATCTCTTAATTCTGTATACCTATGCTAACTATAGATAGCTTTTATATTGAAAAACAATAAAAATAGCTCTGTTGTAATAGATAGTTTCTGAACAAAGGTACTATACACTTCTCTAATTCAGCACCTGCTGATTTATTCCCCAAGGAATCTAAATGGGAAAAAAAAAGAAAACAACTTCTAAGCTTTATTTCTGACTCATAGCCTATTATTAAACAGAGAAAAAATTACTTCAACTATGTTCGTTTGGCTTAGTTATTATTATTTTTTTTTGATCTGTCTTTTTAGACATATTGAGAGAGGAAAAAGAATGGAGCAGTCTGTTCATGAGGAAGGAAAAAATTATACACATATGTACAGAAATAGTTTTCATTCGATTGATATGTTCCATGTGTATAATTTTTAGCTTGTCTTAGGCTGTTTTGCCCTTAAGTTCAGAAACAGAACTCCAATGAGAAAACTGAATTTAGGTAAATGATGAAAAAAAAATGAGAATATTTGTTTATATGTTTTTATACATAGTCAGGGTCACACTTTCATCTTTCCATAGTCAGCATTTATGGTTAATATTTTTATCTATTTCATGGGTAATACATTTTAAAATAATCTGTAAATGCCACAATCACCACACCATGGTTTAAAAATGGCAGAAACAGTAGAGGTGACTCTGCATGGATAGAAATTTTAAGTTGTATGTGCAATGAAATGATCTGTTTATCTTCTCTTTTCAAATAGTGGTTAAGTGATTTCTTGAATCAGTGGCATATTCCGCTTTGCCCTCCTTTCTAGCGTAGAGAGTCACTGTTTCCTGACATTCTAATAACATTTTGCCATGCACTCTAGCAGCATTTAATTGCATGGCCTGCATTTGTGTACAAGTTTCTCTTTCACTAAATGTTAAACTGACAACATCAACCGTGCCATGTGTCTCTGTGCATCCCTAATTCACAGCATAGTAAGTTGTATTAAATCAGTACTTCTCAAAGGGTGGTCTGGGAATCCCTCAAGAGCTCTCCAGAGGATCTGCAAGGTCAAAACTGTTTTCAAATATTACTATGTTATTTGGCTTTTTCACTCACATATGCTTACAAGTGCATGGAATTCTCCAGAAATTATATGACACGTGATGACGTCATTACTCTGATGACTAAGGAAATGTGTGTTTGAGCATTTTTGTGCTTTAAAGGTTTCTCTGTTTTAATTTCTAATGTGGTGAATGTTGACTAATACAATGCAAATAATCAGTCTTGTTGGGGATCCTCAATATTTTTTAATAGCCTGTAAGGGTTCTTGAAATCAAAACATTTGAAATCGTTGTGCTAACTAATGAAAGCTGACAGTTGAGTCCGTCTGTGTGCCAGGCACTATACTTGACACTTTCTGTGCAGAACAATGATTAATACTGATAATCTGTTTAAGTTGAAGGCTGAGTATTCGTTCCTTGCTTATTTATTGGCTTTTATGTGTCAAGCACTATAGTAGGCACTGACAAGACAATACTAATAAAAGAGGTATGATAATTCTTTCATTAACTTTACATTCCAGTGGAAGAGAGTATTCTGATGCTAAAAATTGCCAAATTCTTTCTAAGGCAAAAGTCAATTTTTAGCATGTATTTAAGCGTGATCATTCAAGTTCCACTATTTCCTCTTAATTGTTTTGAGCCTTATATTCTTCTTTTTTAAATACTAAAAACAGTATGTATGAATCTCAGCACTCAATAAAAATAAATTTTGCAGTACTATAAAATATTTATATTTCAAATTTATTTCAATATGTGTTTTATTATATGAGGTTCTGAGAGTTACTGATTAATATAAATTTTTTGAAAGAAAAATACAGTTAGCCAACTTAAGCATTAACTAATGCAAATAATATTTATCAATTAACCTTTTAAAAATCTATAAAAATATATTCTGAAGTCAAAATAACTCTGATAGAAATTGTATGGATTTTACTTATTTTAAACACTTTTTATTAAATATTGAGGAAAGAAAATCATATAAATATTTTTTAATTCATTTCTGTTTAGAATTTTGAGGGAACACTGAATTGGCAAGGAGATAAAGAGATAACAGGTAGGTTAACCAGATGTCTGAGCAGTAACATCAGGAAAAATAAAAAATTTCAAAATATAAAACCACACTTTGAGACATCAGCCAGCTAAAGAACAACCAGCAGTGGTACTTGAACTATTCTGAACTTGCACTTGGATGATAAACTGGAACATATATCCTAAGATATATCTACTTATTTGTAACACACTATAGATACATGAACTTTTGCTATGTTCCTATGTTGCATTATAAAACAATAAAATGATAAAGAGGATTCAAGATATTGGTGATATTTTCCTATTAAGTTAAGTGGTGGATACAGAGATATTCATTTAAATATAATTCTTAATATTTCATATTTACTTTAAATATATTCTTTAGTATGCCTAAAATGTTTCACTCAAAATTAAAATGGGAATGACTAAAATAAATAAATAAATAAATAAATAAATAAATAAATAAAGTTCTAAGATCTCCTTGCACTTAAGTAGTTTAACACAGATTCCTACATATCATCTTCCTCTGACTCACCCTAGTATGTATCCTGGTTTCAGTGGGATTTCATTAAAAAAGCTGCTTTGATTGACACAAAGTAAATTCATTTTGGGGTCTATGAAAATAGCCTATGTTAATACACAATTGAATAACTTCTGCATCTATTTCTAACTTTGAGGGTTTTTTTTAATTTAATTTTTAAAATAAATCCGGTATGTACTAAAGAGACTAATTTAAATTACCAGGTTCAAACATTACAAAACAAAACAGCACATTTTAAATTATTATTCGGAATAACCTTTACAAAGTACATATATATGCATATACAAGTCACCTTTAAAAGTAAAAATTATTTGAACCAAATTATCACTCATAATATTAATAAAAAATATATGCCAGGGATATACAGATTAAGAATTCAAACCAAAGGTGGTAATTACCTTCAAACATTTTACCTGTAGCTTCCTCTAATGTAGCAACATCAAGCCTGGGACTGTAATTTCCATAACCAGCAGCAGTAAAAGCCCGAATCTGGAAAACATATACTGTTCCTGGCTTCAGGTTATTAATGGAGGCTGAAGTGGACTTGGTTTTTACTGTCGAGTAGGTCCGTTCCCTTTGATCCTAGAAACAATATATATGAGGTCTATTTAATTGTGATTGCAACCAGGCAATTTGACAGCCAATTCTTGCAATTTATTTCAATTGGCTGCATTTTTTTCTGAAGGCTACATTGTACCCTGTGGAATGTTGTAGCATTGAGTTGTTTCTAAGATAATATAAAATGTAAATGTGAACACATGCCTTTGTTTTTTAAATTTCAAAGACATAATTTGTTAAGACATTTCTGGTGTTCTGAGCTTTTGCTTTGTTGGTAGAGGGCACAGTGGCAAGAACTATTTAGCCATTAATATAATCAAATGTCCTAATGACCAAAATATTGATCAACCTATAAAATTTATGATTTAGTAGAGGTCTTCATTTCATAATGCAGATAGTTCTCTTAATATTTTTCCTGAATGTTGTTCACCAAACAAAAACACATGCTAAAAATGAAGAAAGCTATTAAATCAAGAAATTTAGCTAACACCAGTACCATAGTGACATTATGAGTTGTTTTTATTAAAAAAGCACATCTAAAAGAATAAAACTACTTTTATAATACAGTATTTAAGACAATATTTTAAATTAAAACTACCTACATAAAAGTTGAAGTATTACATAATTTATGGTTTGATAATATTTTAAATATTTATTTATTTATTTTTATTGTTTTTTTGACAGAGATAGAGAGAGATACAGAGACAGAGACAGAACTGAACTGGGAGAGCTCCCAGTTCAGCATATGGTTCCACACGGGCCGGGGCCGGGATTCGATCCCTGGTCCCCGGCGCTGCAAAGTGAGCACTCAACCCACTGAGCCATCCCGGCTTCCCCAAGGTTTGATAATATTTTAAACACCACTAAGTTGTTTCCTAATTTTTCAGATACAAAACTGAAGCTTGCAGAGTTTAAAATATACTCATCATATTATATATAATAAGCCTTAAAATTTCATAAGAATAAAAAATCAAGATAAAAAATTGCATCAAAACAAAATTCAAGTAAATAAAATGCTAAAAGTTAATTGATATGATTCTAATGGGCTATTCATGAAATAAGTTATAAGAATTATTCATTAAAATATACAATGTTACACAGTTTCTTATTTGTTCTATAATATCTGTGCACAACTGTGTCTGGCAATGAAACTATTCATTGAAATTTGAAAATGTCAGTCTGGTTTTCTGATATGATTTCACATTGATATGTACAAAAATATAAACAAATTTACATGAAAACTAGATTTGGTAAAGCTGATATGTGAGTGTCTTTATTATAATAATTCATAAAAATGATTGTGGGTATTATAAATATGTATTTAACTTAAGTAAAACTAGGCATAACTGATATTAAATAACAATCGTATATAGAGATTCCACACTTACATATATTACAATGCAATGCTATCATTCTCTTTTAATAATTGCCACATCTATAAATTCAGGAAATGTAGATATATGTTGTTTCTGTCATGAAAAATAGAAAAGTAACTATTTGAACAAATTTATTCCAGAGTAAAGTGCACTATGTGCACTTTAAGTATTCAGTCAAGTTGATTCAGTCCCCAAGTTTTTCCAAAACTTTTGAAATGCTGTCTAAATGATTAAAATGGTTATGTATATTAAAGCACCACCTAACTAATTTAAGTAAATAATAGTAACATATTATAACCATTACTATTAGTCGTAACAATAGTTTTCATGTTTCAAACCTTAAACCAGGCCTTTCTGTGATATACAGCCTAGACAATAATTTGTGAACTGATGTGCCACCCACTCCCTCTCTCCAGACAGGTCAGAAATAAATGGACTCATCCACTCTGTTATATCCCTATTCACTAAACTTTAGCCATTATGGAGATTAATGAGACAGCACTTGGGATTTAGCCACATTAGTTTTCATGGAGAAAGAAGTGAAAGAAAATGTGAATATGATTAAAATAACATATATAAAGTAAGTTTCAGGAGGAATTAAAAGAAGTGGAATATCATCATCTGATTCTAAAGTTCAAAGAATATTACAAATATATTGCAGAAAAGAATCTCAGTATTTTAAATTATTAAATTATTTGAGGTCACCTCATTATCACTGAAATCACATATATAAAACAAATTAAAGACCTAAAAGACACACTAAAAAACCCCCCAAAACAAACGCATAGGGCTATATGGTTTCTGTAGTACTAAAACATCTTACATCTAATTATTATGATATCCAAAATTGAATAAATAAATATACTAGTAGTGGAATATATTCATATGTGTAACAGAAATTTAATACACAGAAATCATAATTATAATAATGAACCAGAGATTCAGGGAGATGGTTACGAAAAATGGTTAAAATTAACTACGGATTTTTAAGAACCTCCAAAGTGTTGGCGCAATGACCAACTTAAGTACACAGTGCAGTAGGATGACATGAGACACATCGCACAAGTACATTTCAGCTGTTCTTAGCACTTACTTTCTCATAATACTTGATTTCATATTCGGTGATGACTCCATTGGGATGCTCTGGTTCCTGCCAGGAAAGCTCCACACTCCGCTGCAGTACTCTCTCCTTCATTACTCCGCTCACTTGCGAGGGAGCTGTTTGGACAAGATGTGTCAATAAACAATGAGAAAATTCACTGGATGCCTCAAATCAAATGTCACAACTGATCAGTTCCATGCTGTGCCAGTTTCATTAAGGTAAAAGAAAGCACCTTTTCATAGCTCACAATTCAAAAGCTAATGAATATTCAAACAGGACCTTATTACTGTTCATAAACCTTAATAGAAATTTAAATTAAAGTGCAAACAGCAGAAGATAACATTGTTCAAGTTAGTGAAAAATGGAAATGATGGGGCTGAGAATGACAATTAAGCAAATGAATGCTAATTAAGGCCACAAAATATGATTTCAGATTAATCTCCAGTGATAAACTAAGTCCAAATATTTATTTCACATGCAATAGAAATACACTTTTTAAAAGAAAAAAATAATTTAGCACTGCAAGAAAAAGTATATGAAATGGCTACTTTAATCAGTGAAAGGGATCACACTTAAATTTTTTTTGTTTCATGTGTGTGTGTGTGTTGTGTATTCTCAAATAATTCCAAGAAACCTAGGAAAACATGTTTTTTACACTTAATTTGGTCAGGGCAAGGGAATGCTAAAGCTGCTGCTATTTAAAATATATGTGTGAAAGCACACACATATTCTTGCACATGTAATTTATACATACATAACCTAGGCTTTAGCTCCGATAGAAGTGATTCAAACTACAATTTTGCTTTCTCTTTCTATATAGATAATAATATGCCTAGAGTTCTTTTACTCTAATTAGTGACCCATACTCTTTTTGGTAGCTAAGATTGTGGAATGCAACAACTAATTTGCTCTGTCTAATTTGCTCAGTGATGATTAACTAGTTGTCTTCTTTGTCTAAATGAGTCCCTGCACTGGCTTGGCTGAATTTCAGTGGGGTCATTATGTTTCATGTATCATGCTCCATCTCTTTCTGTAAAATATTTTCAGGCTGTTAATTTAATTTTCAGATGTCCAAATTTGTTAATAATCCTGCTGACAGAAAAGTTATTATATGGGGCCAAAGCTGTTTTAGCAAGCTTCTGATGTTTATCCCTTTGGCTTTATTTTGTTTTTCTTCCTTTTTAATATTTTCTTGTATCAATGTCTTGAAAACAATTCTTTTTTTCCACTTTCTGTCTTGGCGGTTGTAAGGAAAGGGCATGGAAGATGCATTACTGCCATGTCTTCTCATGTTACTAACAAAAGTGTAACTAGGGCAGATTAAGTGGAACAACTTTCTGGGGATACTGCTGAAGTACTCAGCACACTGTGTTTACAGAATAACTGTGATTCTTATATATTTTCAATGAAGCATATTTCTAAGAAAAAAAGTGTTGTTCTTGCCACAAATTTTAAAACCTGAATATATGCAGTGAAGAACTTGTTTCTTCTCTGCCTAGAAGATGGTTAGCATACCTCAGCTAACTCTGATGTTTGAAAGGCTGCTTCCTCAAGCCATAAGCCTTGGAAAATAAACCCCAACTAATCATGGGATGAGATTCTACTGAGCAAATAATCTTTAATAGTCTAATTTACTGATAATCATTCAGAAAAATCCACATTCTTAACCTTAATAAAAAATACAATGCAGCACAGGTATGAATACTGCAATAGTTAATATGAGTACATTGAATTACCCAATAAGGCTGCTGGTTTAGGACGTGGTATGTGCGATGAGGAAATAGGTTATCTGAAAACAGGATAGAGAGCTATCAGATACCACTTTCTAGGTCTCCTTCAAATAACACACATAGCTTAATATTGTTTTCAGTAAAGAAAAGCTATAAGACATTTTGATATTATTTGGTCTCTAAATATTAAGCTGAAGATGACTGAGTTCTCCAAGTTATAAAAGAAACTTGGGGTACATAAGTACCTAATTAATTTTCTGATGTGTTGCAGTAAGATCTAAGTGTAGAATGAGACTTACATATTTTTTTAGAGTGAGACTTGATTTCAGCAAGTTACATACTAAATTATATTTATTATTTCATCCTGGAAAAGAACTTTTACCAATAAAGTTATTGGGGACTGGGAAAAAATAACTTAAAAATGCATTTGCAATATATAGTATTTTGAAACCCAAATTACAGCACAAACAGTGCAGTGTAGTACAACATAATTTCCCTCTTTTGCACAAGGAGCCATATCTGTAAGTGACTGTACTGGTTTCCTATATATTTCCTTTATAAGAATATTTATCCCTTGCTAATATTGTATCAAATCACAAATTTAAGAGGATCAGAAACAGAAATACTGGCACATGGCCCTTGAGAATAGATAAATTGCAAGATAAAAAAAATCTTTCCCTGTCTTATGTCTTCGAATACAACATTTTGGTACAGAAAAACTGATATTTCCCTATGAGTTTCAACATGTTAGGCACCAAAAAATATACAGCCCACAGGATATATAATTTATGAACAAAAGCATCACTAAGCTAATCAGATTCTAATAGGGTTATTATTTTCAGATAAATTTAAAATTGAGATTGCATAAGAAACTCTAATCCTAAAACTCAACAATTTCTATGGTTAATATATTTAATACACTAATAATCATGTTGTAATAATTTCACTAAAAATACACTCACTCTTAAACCAAAATATTCATTTACTACAGGTCTGAAGTTAATTTTGAAAGAAAATATGTACACAATTATATTATATACACAGCTAAAAACCAATTAGGTGTTATAAAATTTAAATTATTATTTTCACAACTATAAGAGTGAAATAAAACATACTGTAATTGGAATTGATATGAGGTAAATAAATAGTAACCAACAATAATAAATTTCCTGAATTTGATAGTGTAGGAAAACTAATACTACATAGAAAGGAGATTTTTAAACATACATTTTTAGTAGGGATTCTAACAAATGATTAACAGATTAATTTCTCACATAAGTTTCTAGAAATATTCAGATTTAAAAATAAATTTCAACTGAAGAAACAGTTGAAATATTTTTTGTTCTTAAACATCATTCCTTATTAGGGAACATATGTGGAATCTGTACAATGTAAGTGAGACGTGATGTTAAGAAATTAAGAGGATGGATTCTGTGATTCAAAGGGTTAAATCTCAACAGTAGAAAAATAAAGTTGATGAAGTTGATGCAACAGAAAAGCAGAAATCTAATAAAAGCCAGAAAGTAAATATGTGGGCTGGGTTTATTAGTGTGAGGCTTTGATTAAAAAAAATAATCAGTTAGAATGGCGGGTTTATGTACAGACCAGAACCAATCAATATTTCACAGGTTTTGAGCTTCAAGCACTCATGCTGGATTTTCGATTTTAATCGATTTCCAATTAAAATCCAAACACAAAATATGTATTTAAACTACAAGATGAAATACAAGGGTTATCTGGAAAAAAAATCCAATCATTGTCAATATAATGAGAACGGTTACATGGCTGGATACTTTCTAGACAGCTCTCGTATATTCATAAAGACTTGATTTTCTCACTAAAATGATGTTTACCAATATATATACAAAAATTTCCTAGCACAAAGTGAGGAAAAAAAGACATAGTGTAGTAGGTGAATGGCCCTCCAAAGATGGTCATCATCTAGTCTCTGGATTATGTGAATGTGAATCAGTATATGGCAAAATGAACAGTGCAGATGTAATTAAGGTTATAGACCTTACAATAAAGATATTATCCTGGATTTTTCCCAGTGGGTCCAATCTAATCACATCATCCTTTAAGAGCAGAGAAATTTCTCCAGCCAGGGTCAGAGAGATGCTGCAGAACAAAAAGCCAGAGAGATGTGAAGCATGAGAGAGGGTATCAACCTATCATCATAGGAGGGTACCACATGGGCAAAGAGAAGATATAGGGCCAGACACTAGGATCCTGATTGACAGAAGCAGGGAAATGGAGACCTCAATTATATAGCCAAAGGCCCTGAATTCTGACAACAATATGAGTAAGAGTGGGAGTGGATTTTCCCTAGTTTCCAGATAAGAGCCCAGCCCAGCTGACAACCTGATTTCACCCAATGAGATTGTCAGTAGAGCATCCAGCTGAGAGCCCTGGTGTGTCCAGACTTTTGACACACAGAACTTGGAGATAATAAAGGGTGTTGTTCTTAAGTTTTGTAGCAATTTTTATGGTACTAATAGAAAACCAATACACATAATAAGACAAAGAACAGATTTACTGGGCTATTTATGAAGTCTATGAAAAAAGGTTAGTGACAGGATAATTTAATATTGTGATATGTCAAACTTGATGTTTAAATAGCATGAAGTCAAGACATTTTGATCTTAAAATTCAAAACTGTTTTATAAGTAATAAATCTTCATTATACATTCACAAGAAACATTCTTTGTGGAAGAAATTCAGTGAAGTTTGTGAATTTTATTTTGGATTTGAGAAATAGCTATTTATACTAGCCCTCATTATTTACTACACTTAAATGCTCTCATAGAATTTCAACAACAAATGGTGAGTGGCAAAATATTTGTATTTCTAAACAATGCAGTGAGGTAAGATGGGTCAATAAGCATGAACTGACCATTTGCCATGCATTTTAAGTTGTTAAATCTATTGACAATTATTAGGTTTCCATTAACCCCTTGACATACAAAAACATCTCTGATATATCATGTGTTTCTTAAGCCATTGTAAACATTGATATCTCTGAGATGCACAAAGATTTAATTTGCTTTGAGGGCAGTTATAATGCAAATATTATAAAGAAATAATTATATATATTCAGTAGTAAAGTGTGAACTGTACAAATAATCCCTTCAAGATGTCAGTTTTAAATTTGTATGAAAGTGATACTGAAAGCCAAATGTGGTATTCAAGTGAAAAACAGCAAGACTGATACTCAACAAATTTGTAAGGCTGACTATCCAACAGAAGATTCAAATTGAAGCAAAGGCAGCCCTATCAATGTAATGCTTGCAAACATGCAAGACCAATAGCTGCATCAAGCAGTGATAATTGTGATTCAGGAGTTGAAGAATGGGAATGGGAAGAAAAAGAAAATATAAAGCCATTTACCCAAATTGCTGGTATAAATGTTTTAGTTTTGCAAAGACTTGGAGCAAATCCTATACCACTTCATGTTTTGAAACATGCTAAGTGATGATTTTTTTGAAATAACTGTAGAAACTAATAGATACACAAGTTAAAAGTTAAAGAACCAGAACTCGGAAAAGGATGAGGAGTGGTTTCCAGGAACAAGTGATGAAATGAAAGCATACCTTTGTTTTGTATCATAATGTCTCAAGTAAAGAGATCTAAAATAGATATGTAGTGGTCAAAAAGAAAAATAATAGAGACACTGATAGTTTCAAAAACTATGTCTCACGAATGTTTCTTGGTTGTATCACATTTTCTTCACTTTGTAGATAATGAAACTGTATGTAAAGAAGACAGAATATGAAAAGTATGAATATACTCAACGATTTGAATAATAAATTTGAACAACTATACACTCCAGATGAAGATGTCTCTCTAGACTAGTCACTGATGAAATTCAAAGGATGGCTTGGGCACCTGCAATTTACAGCTACCAAACATTCCAGATTCGAAATCAAAGTTTACAAGCTATGTGAATCCAGTACTGGATATTGCACCCACAAATGCTAAGTTGAAATATAAATAGTATCTTTTGCTCACAGAGAATTTCATTTAATTGGTATGTCAAGGAGTTAAATACAAAAAGTGAAAATTAAGAAATCATTAGAATACAGTCAAAAGCAACTGTGACAAGAATGGAACAATAATCTTTTCCTGAACACTTGTTTTTACACAGTATGAAACTCATTTTAAGCACTGATTTGAAATCATAAATGTGTGTATTAGGAGCATAGTATTTTATTGCACACAACTTTTAACTTCCTTACTCTTCCTCATAGGTGTTTTATTTCTATACTATAAAAACAAACAAACAAACAAAAATACATACAAATTTATTTCACTACCAAAACACTAGGCCGTAAATAAACATGATCCAGTAGAGTATCATGTATCAATTCCATTTTGGGTGCATGTAGGCATATGTAAAAAGTTCTGATATTAATATATGTTTTCACTAAACTTCAATTTCCTAGTTGTAAACACAGGTTTAGTAATATTATGAAAAATAAATACAAAAATTTATCTAGGAAAAAAAAAGCATAGGAACTAAAGGCAAAAGCCCTCAACAATTATGAGCAACCAATTTGTAATAGATGTATATCAAATTATTTTTGGTTGTAGAGAGGCATAATCTATAGCTAAAACCAACAAAATCTCATTCTTTAATAAGTAGTTGAAAAAAATCAGTGGGAAATGAATTTATCTTTTTCAAAATAAAATTACATTATTTCCATTGCTACCTCTTTAACATACCAATTAGGATGATATTTGTTCAAAATATAAAATGCACAATGTACAAAATAAGATCAAAGAATGGATTTCTAAATATAGTTAAGCATAATTGCTAAAAAGAGAATTTGAATAAAAGTAAAAATAATATCTGAAATTCCTTTTTTTTTTTTAAGAAGATTTACTTTACTGTTTTGACAGAGAAAGAGACAGAGACAGACAGAGAGAAGGGGAGCCCAGAGCAGTCTCCATAGTTGTATGTTATCAGTTTTCAACATTGTTTATTTCCACACAGGTGGGTGGGGGACCATGCAGTATGGGAGTCAGGCTGGGGGCCTCCCGCGTGGGAGGCATACCACTGTGAGCTGGGGGCAGAACCTGGGGCCTCCCACATGGGAAGCACAGCCCAGTTCAGCATATGGGTCCACATGAGCTGGGGCTGGGATTTGATCCTCGGACCGTGGGGTTACAAGGTGAGCACTTAACCCAGTGAGCAATCCCAGCATTCCCCAAATCTGAAATTTCTGTGAAAAAAAAAAATGAACATGATATTGAACTGACAAAACAGAAAAAAAGAAAGCATCTTGAATCGGGTTTCCACTCAAGTATATTTGCAAGTTAACAACAAAAGTCACTATTCCACTATTTGATCCACTAATAATGAATGGCCTGGTTCTTTAAAGCAACAGTCACATCTTTATTAAAATGACCTGACAATACATCTTTCTGAGAATGAAGTTTTTTGCTCTGTTATTATTAGATGACTAGTAGCCAACTGTTTGGATATTTAATGAATTACTACAGGAGTTAGCAGTTCTTGGTGAAATCTCTAGGTAAAACGCTTTAAGGTCAAATGAGTGAGTTTTTAAGTTCTAACTGCCATCTTTTCTTTCAACTACAATGCAATAATTTAAGATGCTGGTGCTTCTTATTGAGCAGGCACTAAAAGGTGAAAAGCTGAGCTGTCATTCATTAGCTTAACATCTATTTAGAATCCATGATGCACCATAACAAAGAAAGACTTTTAGGGATCTGCTCAATAGACAGTAGTCCCAGAACATGCAGATACCAGATGTACAAGTGAGCATAGATTTTTAAAAGTACATTAAAAAAAATAAATGGCAAATGCATGTATATGCTAGCAAATTCAATAGGTACAGAAGTGTTTATAGTAAAAAGTGACACTCTTTTAGCCTGGCCCCTATGTCACTAAGCTATTCTTCCCTAAAGCATCTACTCACAGTAATCTCTTTGATATTCTTCTAAAAATAGTCTAGATATATACAAGTGTATGAAATTTTTTATACAAATGGTATTTTTCTAACATAGTTCAAAACCTTGTTTTCATTTATATTGCATTTTATTAACTTGTATCAATGAATCCATACTGATCTCCATAGCTCATTTACCAGCTGTGTTGTATTTGTTACATGGATGTACTATTATTTGACCAGAGCCTTATCAATAAACATGGTCCTTTCCTATCTCTTTCTCATATAAATTATGCTGCTATGAAACTGCTGGCAAACCGGCATTTAATACAAATCCTTTAAGGAGAATAATATATTTCAGCGTGGTCTCAGACCTGAAGGTGAAAATAGGTATGTGAGGTTATATGGACTGAATATGCAAAATGTAGTCATTGTTAAAATTGATTTAGATTCATTGCATTATAAAAGGAATTAAGGACTAAATAAAGTGATTATCACTTAAAATGCTTTACAATGACACTCTTAAGTGCAGACTGCCCATTCTAAGTGCAGCGGCAAGTTATTGGACTATGTGGAGATGAGGAAGTTGGGTCAGAGTAAGCACTTTTTTGTTGTTGCTCAGCTGACTTTTTTTTTTTTTTTTTAGCAAAAAATTTATTGATGTAAGAAGCATTTTTTTTTTCTTTGCAGGCTCCTTGATGATTTCCTTTCTGGTGCAAGCTACTTTATCATATACTAGAATTTATAGTAGCGATCTCTTATCTTAAAAGTTTTGTAGCTCTTGGTCTAAGTACCCTTCCCTGCCACAATAAAATGCCTAGATCACTGTAAAAACATTTTTATTGTTTTCCAGCGACAACTTCATTCATTTAGAAATTCAATATATAATTTTTCATGATAATAGTATAAACAAAGAATTTTATAGACTGCAAAGATGATGAGGCCATAGCCCCACTTTCAAGGGGACTTGAATGTAGAAAACAAGTTAGAACGTGAATATACACAGGCTGACTGCACAGTTAATCATTATAGCGTAGATGAGATATGAACCAAGCATAACAAATTTGTGGGTGGCAGCAAGAAACAAAACACACAAAAATATCCCTTATTGCAAAAAAAAGGTGTAATTTAGTGTTTGACTGCTCTATGTATTTAAACTAAATGTCAGAAATGTTGGCAGCATGACTATAACCTACAAGAAGCAAACTTCATATTAAATTAATAATAACAGAGCCAGGTTCAAGATGGGGCTCATGATTTTCTCCCTAGAGGCTTCTACCAACTCACTGAATCGTTCTTCCTCTGCTTCAGATGATATAGTATTTCATTTCTGAAATCCCATTTTTCTGTTGACAATACTATACCACATAACATGTCATTATTTTATAGTTCTTTATCTCCTCAGCTATTCCAATGCTCCTTCAAGGCAGGAAAGTTAGAGAAGCACTAGAGTGTAGGACTGAAGAACATGGGCCTATGAGTTAATCTACTGGGTTTGCACTCAGGCTCCATCATTTATTTGCAAAACGTGCAAGATGAAACAAGAAGCTGAACTTTCCTGTGCCTCAGTTTTTTTGTTTTAAAATAGCTATAATAAGACTGCATACTTCATAAATAAAACTGTTCTAGAAATTTAATATATAAATCCATGTTGAATATTTCCACTCCTGACACCTGGTAAGAAATTTGAAAATATGTATTATATATTAAATATATTATTATCCTACACTTTGTCTGTATTAGACTTACTGATGCCTGGGACCCACTCCAGAATCCTCTGATTCTGAGATCAAATTCAGACCTTAGTGTTTTTCAAAGGCTCTTCAGGCGAAGTTGATATACACCTGAGTTTGAGAACAATTCCTCTGAAGCTTTGACAGGAACATAAATTGTCATTTTAAGGTAAGATTCCAGTGCTCCACATAAAAAATGCTGGCAAATATTAGATTTAAAAATTTAAGATTGACAGTTTTATTCAATTTCTATAGTTTAGAAATGGCAGATTTCTATAATTTATAGTCTCTATTTTATATGTATTAGCTAGGCAGAAAGAAAATATTAAGTCATTGAGAAGGAACTTATTATTGTAAAAAAAGAAATAACTACCAAAATTGGAAAAGGACCAACAACACATATCATTTCCAAAATATTATATTAAACAGTTAAGAGATAAATATAACTAAAGCAATAATTTTTATTTTGGGTGATGAGAAAACTAATACTTTGAATGATTAAAAAAAATTACTTTCACATGTGGTCTGTCAGATAATCTGGCTTTGTGTTTAATTTTCCACAAATCTACAGCTAAAGGCTAGGTTATTTATAAGGCAAACTATGTGACTACAGCTCACAACTAGACCATTTAAATAATAAAAATAAACTCAATTAAGTCACACACACACAGAGACACATTTGTTAATAACCAAAACTTTCCTTCTATGTCATTACAATAACATTTTTAGTTTTGTATATTTTCTTTAACCTTAGAACATGTTTTATTGAAAGTAGAGAACTGTGTTGTATTTCAATTTCAAAAATACTACAATACCAATTGATGATTTCTGAAGTTTTCATTAAGTCCAAATGCTTATATTATGAATATCTTCATAATTTCCATAGCTAAGTTCTTTATAACATGAATATTATTTCCCTTAATTTATATTCAACAGTCTAAAATATACTTAATATAGTATAACTATATTTCTTACACTACATATATGAATGTCATTCCTTTTTTAGATATATTAGTTTAATTTATATATAATTACATAATATATACCATGAAACAAATTATTCTTGAATTATGTAATAATGTTTACTAGTATTTACATAAATAGTTATGTGGCTAAGTAAGCTCATTAGTTCTTCTTCCTAGTATCCACACAATGTTTAAAATATTGTTCTGTATATTATAGCGTTCTGGAACTCCATGATGAGTTATACTTTTCAGGAGGAGTAAAGCATGTATTTAAACATCATGTAGATTGCTTATTAGGAGAAACACTGCAAACAGGAAGAATATTAAAACAAAAGTAAACACAAGATTTGCCTTAAACGAGTGTGTTAATCATATATATTCAGAATAAATCATATTTCCCATAGAATAAAACTTGCATTACTGAACACCAATTCTGTGTTTACTATGTGACTAGATTGCATTTATAACTCCCAAATCCTGTTCCAGTACACCACTATTTTTTATAAATTTAAAATCAATATAATATATTATAGCCAACAATGTTAAGAAAATGAATGAAAACCACTGTTACATGACATATAATTAAAGATATATCCCTTTATAGAGTGATATATATGTGTTTGAAATGGCAGAATACAAAACATGATGCAGACACAAATAAGTTTGAGAGTTTTATCTCATGCCATAATTTTAGTCTTTCACAAAGTCTTTGATGAGGATTTAAGAGAATGACCAATTTCATTACATTCTGGCTGCAAAAATCCCCATACTTTTACACTTTATTATTTCTTTTCATTCCATTTATCCTCTTCGTGTCTTCTACTACAGTATGAACTATTTTTGAATGTGTTTTTTTGTGGTCCTAAAGTTCATATGCATACAAACCAACTTACTTTCTTAAATATGAAGGTAGGCTGATAAATTTTACCTCCAGTGTAATATATTTTTGTTATGTTAGACATATCTGGATAAAACCAATTCTGTGTAGTCACATGGTATTTACCTTCCATCATTCTAAACCTTACACACACAGATGCTTACATTTTCTACCCAGTGTACATAGAAATGAAAGTGTTCAGATATTTGGTTCAAACAGCATGCTGTTACTAAATTCTCAACAGCAAAAAAAGTTCCTCCAAGTGAAATTTACAAACAAACACAAGCCATTTATGGTGATCGGTGTGTCGCTATGAGTACAGTAAGATGCTGGGCAAGGCAGTTCAAAGATGGAGAATTGGAGCAAACAGACTTGAGTGACAAACCACAAAGCAGAAGGTTTATGATTGCAAGGGATCAGCTTCATCACGATCCTACTGAAAAACAGATCTGTGAAAACTATCTCATCAATCAAAAAGAAATTGCTGATAAAGTAGCAATTTATAAGAAGAGAGTGGGATACATCACTAGTATTCTTGGATTCTGCAAAATTTGTGCCACGTGGGTACGTGGCACAAATAGTATTTGACAATACTATTTTTTGCAGAGATTGTTCCTCATTAGCGCTTTGTTCATTTTATTTTATTTTAACTTTACCCCTCCCCACTGCCAGCCCCAAATACTCACTCAGGTACTCCTAACAATTAACTTAATTTTAACTTATAATCCTATTGTAAGTTGAATTATTCAAGAAGAACAGAAAAAGAAAGAAGAAAGGAAAGAAGAAAATAAGAAAGAGGTAGAGGAGAAAGAAGAGAAGAAAAAAACCTAAAGTATCTCAAAACACATTAAAGTACGTCATTTAAAATATGCAATTAAAAACTGGATCTCTCAATTGCTTCAGGTTCTTTGAATATATTTCATCTCCAAAGTGCATTAACTTAAGAAATCCATATTACTTAATAATAAACTTTCAAAACCATCAATGTGTATCATTGCAAGATTCTCCCACAAATTAACCACTTTGTTCAATAGAGTCTGATAAATATACTTCAACTATAGTTACCACAGCTTGTGTTTTAAAGGTGCTGCTTCACAATGTAAAAGTTTTTCCCTAGGAATTTAGGCATAAATGAAATCTGCATTAAAATTTCTAAACCCGTACAATGCCAATGGTGCAATATGGCATTAACTTACTAAACGATATTTTAGCACCAAGATAAAATTAATGCAGTTTCCTAAGATGGTATTTTAATGTACTGGGAACATAAGGCTTGTAATGTAAAAAGAGTAACCAATTTATGAATACATTTTGTTCCAGAAGTTAATTTGTAGTTTAGTTGTTCATAATTGGACTTCATTTCCTATAGGAACAATATCATAAACAGTATTTAGATTTCCAGGTTAGTCCACAAACACATATTTGACCTAGAATGTTGTTAAAATATTATAGGTTTGTACACAAAAGGAATGAAAAACAGTTATGTTTTAATAGTAGTAAGTAGGTAAAACAGAAAATAAATAATACAATGATTAAATGTGTTTGTTATTATATTGAACACAAGTGCTTCAATACAAGAATTAAGACCTTCCAAGTCCTCCTAAAATTCTGATGTCTCTTAACCAGAGACAGAAATTGGTCAACTTTGTCTTGCCTCCTGCCCCTCAAGTCCTCCTGTTATATAGGAAGTTATTTTATTCACAAGTAGTCTCCAGCCCCCAGGGAATAACCATTTCAATAATCAACTAGAACATAAATACAGTTTCATCATTTATTAGAGCAAAGGTCTATCTATGACCATAGGCCAAACCTGGCTAGTCACCTGTTCTTATAAACAAAGTTTCTGTGGAACACAGCTGAATCCATCTCACTTGTATAGTTTGTATGGCTGCCATCATGCTGAAGTATCACAGGTGATGAAGTGCAACAACAACATATAGCTATCTTCTGTTTATGTCTCATTTATTTCATCCCTAAGCTAAAAACAGATTTTTAAAATTTAAGCTGGTTGTATTGCTGCCCTAAAAAAAATGATAGTAAATAAGAATGAATTTGGTATTACAGAGGAAACTAGCAGTGTCTGCTACCCTCATCTTCCCAACTGCAGGGCAAAGGGAGAGCACACGTTTAATTCCTGTTCACACAATCTCCTCAGTACATTCTCTTCTGAATGCAGAACAGCAAGAACCAAAGAAATGATTCAGACTCCAATGTGAAGGCATCAGATTAAGGATGAAAAGTAAGTTTATGTAAATCAGGACTTGGGGAGATCCATGATACCACTAAATCCTTATCTGTCAAGTTTAAGAGTGAGGTGAGAAAAATAATTTTTTTTTCTTTATTGCCGCATTAAGTAGTGATTTCAGGTAAGGCTTTTCCTGATAAGGCCAGATAGTTGAAGAAAACCTGAACAGGGCAACAACACTGCCCTGAAAAGATATCAGGAGAATTAAAATTTTTTTTCAGTGAGAGAAGATATTAATTAGAAAGCATAAATAATATGTTAGCTAAATATAAATACAGAACTTTCTTACAAGAACACCTTTCAATGACATTATTTCATTTACCCACTTTATAGTTGAGAATTTACTATTTGAAAAAGAGATTCTAAAATGGTTCACAGTACTAGCAAGAAACATTCCACCATGCATATTTTAGACACTTAGCATATGCTAAATAAATGGATAAATATATTACACTGCAAATTACCTATATATATATATATATATAACCCAGCTCCTCCTCTCAGTTTGATTCTTCTTAATAGAATTTACATAAACTTAACTTTTTCCCATGAAAGTAAATGATTTCTCAAGCTTATATCCCTTTCAAGTTGCTGAGGAATTTTCCATCTTCCCTTTACAACCAAATATGCTAATAAAGTTGTCTAGACTCTTTTTCTCCATTTCTCCAATTCCCATTCCCACTATAACCTTCTCCAGTCTTGCGTCACTTCACCTCATTCTACCCAGTGAGTTGCTCATAAGACCACAAACGTCCTCATTTAAGCACACTGAAGTACTTTTAATACTGGATTGTGGTGATGGTTACATACTCTGTAAATTTACTAAAACAAAAACAGAAAAATAATTATTGCATTACGTACTTGAAATGTGAGAATTCTATGGTATGCAAGTTATTTCTAATGAAAGCTGTCTGACCTCACTCTATTATTCTAGCCTTACCAAGTATAAATCTCCTTCTCTGTGCATCCCTTTCTTTTGGTTGCTCAGCTGAGTCATCATTTTCACACTGAGATGAAACACATCATTCTGATGGTTCCTTTTAGAGCAGGCATGTCCAATCTGTGGCCCAGGATGGCTTTGAATGAGGGCAAACACAAATTCTTAAAACACTTTGAGATTTTTTTGCGACCTTTTTTTTTCTTTTTTTTAAGCTCATAAGCTATAATTAGTAATAGTGTATTTTATGTGTGACCCAAGACAATTCTTCTTCCAATGTGGCCCAGGGAATGTCCAAAAAGTTGGACATCACTGTCTTAAAGTATCTTTCCCCACTTCTCTGACTGGATACAACCCAAAGTATTATGTGTTCTCATAGAATTAGGAAGTATTCCTTTGCAGCAATTTAGAGGTAGAAATTGACATGCATTTGTATGATTATTTGATAATTGTCTGTTTCCTTCACTATACTGTATGATCGGTAAGTTTGGGGGAATTATGTTGTTTTTGGTAACCAATACGTTCCTTTATTTATCATAGTTTCCAAGTTTTATGTACACATTTAGTTCTGGTTTAATAAATAAATAACAATTCTCAATTATCTAAGATTTTCCTCTAGTAAACAATATCTTTTAGTTCTAGGTTATTTTCTCAAAATAAAGTAATAAAATATCTCATAGAGCATGTAAAGCTGTGTATATAACCATAGATCAAACTATTTTTCTGACTATTGTTTGCTATACATATTGTAATTCTTTAAGGAAAACATCATAAAATCCCAAATAATAAAAAAAAAAAAAGAAAAGAAAAAACTAGTGATATCAATCTATATTAGTTAGGATAAGTCAGCAATTAATATCTTATTAACTTTCAATATACATTAAGAAAATTCTTTAAGTGTTTTTATTTCATTGTTTGCATCTATTTAGAAAGAAAATTTTGACACTAATGATTTCAAACTACTGATTCGAATATTTTTTAAACACATAGCTTTAAAACCTAGCATAATTTTGCTTACAGTTTTCTGAGGTTTTATTTTATTTTATCTTATTAAGAAAATTCCAACTGCAACTAAATTCTCTCATTACATTTTGTATCTGGTTCCTGCACAGGGTTTTGGAGATCAAACAGAACATATAAAATCATTGCTTATATATAATACACTAGTTAATAAAACAAAGCCCATCAAAACATTAGTTTCAATTCTCTTAATTTTTATTTAAATGGTCATTATGATGAATGTTTTAGTTTATACTTATTCTCTTGGCCTTATAACCATTTTGGATAAAAAGTAAAATGTTAAGTTATAAACACAAATTATTTTTATCCAAACTGATGTATACTTCATATTCATATACATATTATATATACATATTATCTCATTAATATTTATGTTAAATATAAAATACTAATGTTTTATTCATAGTATCTAAACATAAGTCATATATATGAATTTTAACATGTCATATGTATGAACATGAGCATATATATATGTATATATGTGTAATATTTATATAACAATGTCTTCATATTTGTTTTTTTATTGTTTTCTTTTTTTGACAGACAGAAGGAGGAGGGCCTAGAGCAGTCTCTAAAGTTATACATCATTGGTTTTTTGATATAGTTTCACTCTACGGGTGGGTGCAGAGCTGCACAGGGCAGGAACTTGGCTGGGGGTCTCCTGCATGGGCCCCGGAAATAACTGAACTGAGGATACACCTGGCATCCCGGCATCCCCTTCATATTTGTTAAAAGCAATTTGTGACTAATATATTTTAGTAATTCTATGGCTACTGAGTCCATAATGTGTAACTACTGAAAAGTATTTTGAAATTATTCCTTAGATAAGAGGTGCAAAAGGACACTTATCTACTTGGAACACACACATACACGCACACACACACACATGCATGATGCAGGAACTTTAACTCCATTATGTCCCAGAGTTAAAAAGAAAAGTATTTTCAAATCATTCTTAGTTAAATTTGATTTTCCACACTTGAAATTGACCATCATCACAAGCATAACATACAATTAAGTACTTTTTGTATATATATATACATATATATATATATGTATATATATATGAATAAATACAATAAATAGAATGAAAATGCATTGTTAAGGATGTTCCTCCCCCAACTTTACAAGCTTTGAAGTCATATAGAAAAGATTCAATTCCAGCTCTGATTATAAGACATAAACTATTGGTTATGTCATCTTGCTCAAGTTGCTAAACTGCTCTGAGCCACATATATTTCATCTGGAAAATAGTAATAAGAATTTTAATAAGAATTCAAAAATGTAATGAATGTGAATCACTTTTACAATGCTTAGCAATTAGCAATCTTTCAAGAAATGTTAGTATTAAGAAAGAAATTGAAATAAATGTGCCAAATTGACAATAAAATAGCATATCTAGAAACATTTCTATTCAGTTCATTTCTAATACAAACTGGCATTTTAAACTTTAACATAGATATTTTAAATACAATATATTTGAAACTGAGTATTTTAATTTAGGCTCACAGAGATATACTATATTTAGACATTTGTTCAGGTACAGGGGTATACTATCTTAATCAGTTATTATGTCTTACTTTATTTCTTTTTATTTTGTGTTTTAGTAGAGAATATGACTTGGTAAATGCAGTACAAAATTTGAAATCATCCATTTAAACAAATTAAAACGTAAGGATGTTATTTACTACATAAAGTATTACATGTTAAACTCTGGATATTAATTATAAACTGTAGTTTTTCTGATTATAGAAAATTTACTTTGTTAATATATGAATTTGTTATGATTTTAAGTGACTTGAAATTATGGCCTTACCACTTCTTTACAACATCAGTCATAATCCTTTAAAACATATTTTGATTATGTTATTCTGATGCTTTTAACAACTCCCAATTAACAATCACAGCACTGGGTACCTTGAACGGTATGAATTTGGACATGTTATTTCATTTCATTGTGTACCTCAGTTTTCTCATCTCTTAAACGAAGATAATATTATCAAGCTTTAAGGGGCTGTTGAAAACATTCAATCAGAAAAGATGGAAAGGGCTTTGCATACTAAGTATAGACTAAATGGTAGCTGTCATAATGCTAGCACAGCACACAAGATCTGTCATGGCTGGCTTCTGTTTACTTTTCCAGCATCAGTTACCTATTATTTCCTTCTCATATCCATATGCAAAGATTGCAAAATACCTTGAAGTTGTTATCTCTTTTTAAATTAACAGTACATTCCATTTCATGAGTTTATAATTATGACTGCTTGATTTCTTCATGGAAATCCTTACACTCTAGCCTGCGAGCAAACTTCCACTCACAACTTCCTGAAAACCAAAGGCTCAGCTTCTCTATACTTGAGATATATTTTAAATGGGATTAAAATAATTAATTACCTGTTTATGTCCTTTTCTCCCTTAAAATCTTAATTTAATTACCTGTTTATATCCCTTCCTTCCTTACCAAAATATGAGTTCCATAGGGCTAGAACCTGTATTTGGTTATGGTTACATCCCCAGACACTGCACAGTACCAAACACAAAACAAACACTTCATACATGTTTGTGAAACAAAATGAAAGGTTTTTTGATGTGTGGGAAAGCAATGTATCTACTTTAAGAAACAAATATAACAATACTGACAGCTCTATTTTCAACACTAACCAGTATTGGCAATCTTACCTTAAAATTTTTGATATTGATGTCCATAAGGATGACACTCATTAGATTAACAGTAGCAGGTACATTTGTTATTTAAAAGTTACTATTAATAATTTAAGAAAATGCAGGTCAAAATGCAGCACTCTACTTGTATTGAAAGGTTTTTCTTTGCTATTCAGTTATGTTACCAAATGACACATCTGACTTTGATAAAGGGTTATGGAATACCACTGTATTATGCTATAAATATCTATTGCTTTAGATCAATAACCATAAAATTCCTCATTGTGTTTAAAAGCCAAGCATACAAAACTAGGCATAGGTAAATCATTTATTTTGCACTAACAATAACTGACAGAGAAGCAACTTAACGTCCTCAGACAAACTTCATTTTATAGTATAAAAGTAACAGATTATGTTACTTCTATAAACTTCTATAAACAATATGTAGATAGGCAAACCACCATTGAATCACAGGTGATAGGAACAGTAAATAGTGGAGAGGTATTTAAGTTAAACCTATTTCCTTTCCAATGCTCCATTCCTAATCTTTTGCTCTCATTCTAGAGGAGATATAAACTCTTTATATTTTGTGCTGATCTATGAGAGAAAAGAGAATGGTGCAGATGTTATCCTTTTAAGAAGGAATATATTTATAAATCACAGAGGTGAAATAAATAATTCTGGAACTTGTAAAATTCAAAAGAAATAATAAATTACTTTTGCCTAATAAAGATTTTTTAAAGGGTTAATAAAATTATGTACACTTAAGAATTAAATTATTAAAAAATCATCAATAAGTTAAGACTATGCAAAGCCATACATAATGCATATATAATCATTTTTGTTATTCATAACTTAGTTTGTAAAATATTTGATCTGGTATTTAAATTTATTTACACTTGTGGTTATATTTTTATTTAAAACATTAATATAGGTGATATTTTAAAAATGATATTTTAGAAGACAACTACTTTAGTATCAAGAGATTATGAATAAATTTCAAATTTGTTTTAAAATATGTTTCACAATATGACATAAGCTTCAGAAAGAAATGTAAAATTAAATAACCCATTTAGGAAAATTAGATATGGAGGTTTATTCATATTCTGTTTGCTCCCAAGATCATCCTTATGAAATCCCTTTTTGTTTTTGACATCTGAAATAAAACATCATCATTCTTATGTGATTTTTAAAGCAATCTGTCGACAGTGGTATAAAACAACTTTGAACTGATGTTGAGTTGTGTAACAAATGACAATAGCTACTCCCAAGACAGCCAAAATGTTTGCTTCATGAATGCATTTTGACAGGTCAGACATCAACCTGATACTTACAAATGTGCAGCAGCCATAAGAAAGCATAACAAACAGTAAACAAATAGTTTCTATTTCTTTGGAAGGCCTGTTTATATTCCCTGGAAAATGTTATATATTAATTATTGTTCCTGTGTCTTGTTTTTGTTGTGATTCAGCTCAGGCTATTTTCTGTAGCAAAATGTTTGACACCCGCTTGTGGATAAAAACTCTAGCCTGTAGGTACTGCTGTTTGTAAATGTTTCCCAAAGTCAACAAGACATCATTTTCCCAGGTGGGCTACTCATTTACTTTCTCTTTTCTTTCTCCCACTATTCATCTATGGTGACAAGTGTCAATTATGGACTTGAGATTTATGGGACCAGAAAGACAAAGCCCAATTTACAAATCATTTCCCATGCAAATGGACAGACACAATGACAGAGTGGCTTGCTATAATTGAATTCTTGCTGCTATCTACTCAGTCACAAGAAGATGTCAACCTCAAGGATGCTCGTTGTGGAAAAAATCTTAATACATTATGATTTTGAATGTGGAAATGACAATATAGCCTGGGTTTTAACTCTGAACACTAAATACATTAAACTAATTTTATTCATGTAATATTTTCCTTACCTCTTAATGGACAGTTCATCAAGTACAATGTGTCAAGGTAGGCTAACTTTAAATTCAGTGATTTTTATTTTCTTAGGTTAAGAAAATAAAATCTGAGGAAGCAGGAATGGCTCAGTGGGTTAAGCGCTCACTTTGCAGCCCCAGGGACTGAGGCTCGAATCCTGGCCCCGGCCTGTGCAGACCCATACTATGCTGAACTAGGGAGTACCCCCGGTTCAGTTCTCACCAGGGTGAGACCCTGGCCCAGTTCCTGCCCTGTGCAGCCCCACGCCCTCCTGTGGAATGAAACTATGTGGAAAAACCAATGATGTGCAACTATGGAGACTGTTCTGGGCCCTCCCCCTTCTCTCTGTCCCTGTATCTGTATCTGTATCTCTCTCTCTCTCTCTCTCTCTCTCTCTCTCTCTCTCTCTCTCTCTCTGTCAAAAACATTAAAAATAAATTTTTAAAAGAAAATAAAATCTATTCAGATCAAAAAATTGAGTTACATATAACTACTAATATACTAAAACAGCAGAAGGATATTTATTGTAGAAATGCACAATTTGTTCATGGGTAACTAGTTTGGTCCTTATTACTAATGAAATAATTTTCTAACATATACACATTTTAAAAAATTACATCATTATGGTGTTATAAATTTGTAGTTTAATGTTGCTTTGTTTCAAAGAATATACAAAAATACATGTATGCAATTATAGGAAATTATCTATGATTATATTAATTGCAGTTTACCAGCTCTCAAAACCTTATGTTTGTCTTTTAATTATTATTTGTACATGATTAGTTTAAACACAACTTTTTCAGTGTATATTTTAACAGGTAAGGATTCACATATGGCATTATGGTAAGTAAAACTTTTTGGCAGTCTAGAGAAAGCAGAAAACAATCAAATTCCATTCATAGCTTTGCTTGTACACATTTTATTAAACTACATGGGTTTGTTTAGTGCCCATCTTTTCAAACTTTAAGTTTTAAAAGTTTTGAACTAACTTCTTTTTAGAATAAGTCTTTTGAATTTTACAAAATGTGATAACTCTTGGAAATAAGAGGGGCACTTTGGACAAAATTTGGTTAAGATGTTTTTTAAAATACCATATATTTTTAAAATAGAAAAAAAGTTATCCAATTGCTATTGTTTCCTAATAGACATTTAAGTAAATTTCTATTTTTATTTTTAACTATAATGATTGATTACAGACAACAATACCATGAATCATTTTAAACATGTGTGTATGTTTGTCTAGAATTTCATTAGTAAGAGAATTTTCAGTTTGATAGATATTGCTACCTTACTCTAAGCAGTTTTATACATTTTTAGTTTGACCTGGAATTTACAAAATTCTTAATTTTGTTGATTTATTGGCCATTCCTTATTCTTCAATTTCACATATCAGATTAGGTTAATTCTCACTCTTTGTTTTTGAGGTATATTTTTATTGTTTTTTGACAGAGAGAGACAGAAAGGAAAGTGAGGGCCCAGAGCAGTCTCCGTAGTTACACATCATTAGTTTTATACAGTTTTCATTCCATAGATGGGTGACGGGCTGTGCAGGGTAGAAACCTGCTATGGGAGGGGGGAATCCCACATGGGAAGTCCGTCAGGGGCGGGAGTGAACCAGGGGCCTCCCACATAGGAGGCTTGCCTGGATGAGAACCAAACTGGGGACACAGCCCAGTTCAGCACATGGGTCTGCACAGGACAGGGCCAGGATTTGATCCTCAGATCCCAGGGCTACAAGACAGTTACTGCTCAACCTGCTGAACCATTCTGGCATCCCCAATTTTCTTTTTCTTAGTATTTTGTCATTTTCTTATTTAAAAATAACAATGGGCCCTACTCTGTCAAATATATGTAACATTTCATCCCACTGTGAGGATTATTATTTTCACTTTTATAGTCAATTTTATCAATTTTCTCTTTATGGACTGGGTTTTCTGGAGATTCCTAATCAAAGGTCAAAAAGAGAGCCCTCTATATTTTCTTCAAAGTTGTTCTATTCTTCTCTTCATAATTTCTCTATTCTATAAAATTGATTTTTATTTATTGTGTACAGTACAATAAATGGTGTTATAGTACTTTTATTTATTTATGTCACCACTGCATATATCATATTTCCATATATGTTTGAGATATTTATTGGCTCTCTTTTCTTAGGCTATTTACCTATCTTTTTGCTGATAGAATAAGTTTTAATTTCTTAGCTTTAAAATACAGTTCCACATCTTTTTCTTATAAGTGTTTCTTATAAAATTATGCTTTCACATTGGCCATTATTAATTTTACAACTATGATGTGCTGCACACTGACGAAGACGTCCTATATAATTAGCTAATTTAATTGTCAAAACAGACCTTGGAGAAGGCATTTTCACCATTTTACAGATAGAAAAAGGTGAAAAAAATTTAAGTAACTTTCCCAAGGTCATTATGTTTGTAATACTAAGAATGTGAACTAATTTTAACTTATTTTTCTTTCTGAGGAAAGTGAGCTTAATTTTTTTCAAATTATTGCATGTGGATCTTAAGAAAATCAAGTTTTTTCTTTGTTTTCTTTTTTGTTTAGCCAAAGTTCTCTTTGTTCAATATGACCATAAACTCCCCAAAGCATGTTTTATATGTTTTGGTGCTCTGTCTCTATGCAAAACTCTGTATTTTTGAGGTCCCATTTAGTCTTGTGTTAATAACTGATTAGATCCAATGTTGCAGAAGTGACTGTGTGTCTGTGTAGCAATTCTGAGAATGGGAGGTTCTTTATGAGTGCAAGTTGTCACTGTTATTAAAATAGAAAATTTCGCATATACAACCTCACCAACAACAGCACTTAGTGACCTACAGGGCAGCTATTTACTAAAAACAAGAATTCAATAATTAAGTTCCCTATATACTGTGTTTTTAAGCCTGCACCAAAACATATACAAAGGCTTGAACAAAATGTCTTTTAAGCTCTTTTAAGAATAACCAAGGAATAAACCTAAGACATTAATAGGACTTGTATAAAGAAAATGATAATACTTTATTCAGCTACACTGAGACATATGTAATTAAATAAGTAGAACATGTTTTGAAATGAATTCAAAGTTGGTTATCTATTTTATTCAGATTAGCCTATAAATTCAATAAATGACCACTCCATGAAAATTCCAAAACAATTTTTTTAAAGGTGGGTGGGAGAGGAAGTCAAATATATAACGATGGAAGCAGAACTGACTCTGGGTGGTGAGCACACAGTGCAATACTTAGATGATGTAATGTAGAATTATAAATCTGGAACCTATATAATTTTTACCAACCAATGTCATCCCAATACATTGAATAAAAATAAAAAATATTTCATCTTTTCTTATTGCTAAGTAATATTCCACTGTGTAAATATACTACAACTTCTTTATCCAGTCATCCATCAAAGGACAGTTTGGTTGTTTCCATGATTTGGCCACCATGAATAGTGCTGTGATGAACATTTGGGTACATATATCTTTGCAGATTAAAGTTTTCAAGTTTTCTGGATAGATACATTTGTGACAACATGGATGGACCTTGAAATCATTATAATAAACAAAATAAGTCAGACTAAAAAAAAAAAATCAAGAACCATATGACTTAACTTATAGGTAGAACATAAAACTGAAAGTAACAAAGAAACAAATAACTCATGGACACAGTCAATAGTTTAGTGGTTACCTGAGGTAAAGTGGGGGAGTGGTATGGCAGAATAGGGAGGCAGCAACAGGTATATGGTGATGGAAAGAGAACTGACTCTGAGTGGTGAACACATAATTCAATACACATACAATGTAATATAGAATTGTATACCTGGAACCAATAATTTTTACCAACCAATGTCACCCCAATAAATTTAAAAACAAAGTAAAATAAATTTAAAATAAAAAATTTAGCACCTAAATACATTAGAAGAACCAATAAAATTAAGAAATATAATTAGGTGACACAAATGACAAAATCTAAAATTCTAAATCTATAATAAGTAAAGCAATGTCATATTAGCCATTAAAATAAACAAAGAAGAATTAAATAAGACTAGATATTTCACAAATACATTCCAGTCTCTACATGGCCTTGGTATAAAATTTTATCATTTTAAATACTGTGAAAAGGATGGATTTTATAATAAGTATTATAGTATCAAAGCTACTGAAAAGATTAGTGGGAAAGAAACAGCTTCATACTGCATAGAAAATATATTATTTTTCTTAAAAATATTTATTTTATTGTTTTTGACAGAGACAGAGAGAAATAGAGACAGAGAGAAACAGCAAAAAGGGGGAGGGCCCAGAGCAGTCTCCATAGTTATACGTCATCAGTTCTTGATATGGTTTCGTTCCACACAGGTGGTTGGGGGCCGAGCAGGGCAGGACCTGGGGGCCTCCCACATGGGAGGCACGCTCCATGTAGCCAGGGGCTGAACCAAGGTGTGAGAACTGAACTGGGAGTCTCCCTCATGGGAAGCACACTCCAGTTCAGCATATGGGACAGCATGGGCCGGGGCCAGGATTCAATCCTCCGTCCCTGGGGCTGCAAAGTGAGTGCTTTAATCCTCTGAGCCATCCCAGCTTTCCCAGAAAACATATTTTTGATCATTTAAAAAATATAACAAAATATCTAAGCCATTTAGTAAAAGAACTTTTAAGTATTTTTATAACTTTGCTATGAATAAAGTTTCTGAAATCATAATAATATGCACAGGATAGAATCATAAAAATTTAAATTTATCTATATCAAAGAGTAACACATATCAGTATAAAGTTAAGAAACAACAAATGAAGTATTATATATATAATTTTACATATACCTTATTTATTTCATTCAATTGACAAATATTTACTTAATTCTTAATATGTCCTGTGAATTCCTTTAAGTTCTGAGTATTGGGCAATGAATACATAGATTCAAAATATATATCTGTTTCCAAGGAGCTTACATCCTAATGCAGGTAAAGAGATATATGGGATGAATAAGCAAAACATAAACTGTGCTAACAATAGTGAGAAGTGTGAACAATAAAAACTAAAGCAGGGTAGAGATAGAAAGATGGGAAATTTTGTCAAGAGCTGCAATTTTATATTTAGCATACAAGTCACCTTTAGCAGTAAAGCCTTCCCATGCATTCCTTTTAGGAACCAAAATAGAAAAAAAAAAAAAATGAGGACAAAAGTATACAGATCAGTATAGCATCTACTTTGCATTTTTAAATTAAATTAAATAGGCTGTTACTAGAGATTGTTAATTTTGTAAATTGTTTATAGAAAGGTAATTTATAATTCTATAAAAACATAAGGTGACGTATTTTTGAAATATGAAAAACCTAGTCATAATGTTAAATAAATAAATATTATTTATTCTATGAATGTCCACAGGAACTCCATCTATCTTTCATAAGTCGCCTTTCTCAATGACTTATTCTCTGTGATTTTCTTTGATTGAATTGTCAAGCACTATCTGTGGAAACCTTTTGCTTTAACCCTACCTACCACTTAATATGCTTCTCACATGCTGCAAAACATAAATGTCAGAGAAATGAATAGGAGAAAGATAGTTTTGTATCTTATTGTAAAGACAGACTTCACTGCACGCAAATGAAGAGAACATTGAAAAATTCTCTGATAAATCACAGCACCCACAAGAGGAAGTGTAAAGGACTAACAAACATTTTAGGATGTAGGGGATATTATACGTGAGCTCTAAATTTTGGATGCTTGCTGAAGCAACATATTTTGTAAGACAATATAGAGATACTGAAGGGACTGTCTTGATTCTAGACTGAAGACAGAAAAACAATCTCTACAGGATTGCTTGTATTTTATATACAAGGTAAACCAATAACTGTGTAAAAAAGATTTTTGGAGCTACCAATGCTGGTAGCAGTGCTTATTCTGTCTGTTCTGTTCCAGCCTCTCAAACCAAATATGTGATTATCTACTGAATTCCACCATACCATCTTCTTTATTCTGGATGAAGCTTGTCCAACCTGCAGCCATGGGCTGCATGTGTCCCAGAACAGCTTTGAATGTGTCTCAACACTAATTTGTAAACTTTCTTAAAATGTTATGAGATTTTTGTGTGTGTGACTTTTTTTTTTTTTTTTTTTTTAGCTCATCAGCTATCATTAATGTTAGTGTATTTTATGTGTGGCCCAAGACAATGATTTTTCTTTCAGTTTTGCCCAGGGAAGCCAAAGGTTGGACACCCCTGTTCTAGATGCTCTTTCATAGTGGAAGGGTATTTCCTTCATAACAATTTTTTTCTATTTTCATTTTATTTCAGAGCATCGTGGGCCACAAAAAATTACCTTGGGGGCCGCCAGTTTGACACCCCATGCAGTGTAGGGGATATAAAAATGATTGATTATACCTTATGTCCTTGACTTTAAGGGGGATGTATTATAATTAGGTTAAGAAAGATGTAGGTGTAAAATATCAGGTAAATTCCTTAAAGAATGCCATAGACTTAGAAGAAGATCCTTTAAAACCGTAGGTCAGATTACGTCATTCCCCAGCTGAAAGTCTCCAAAGACTTCCCAAGTACCTCAATAAAAACGTAGTCCTTAGATTAGAGTAGCTGACTTCATTGCCTATTACTTTTTCCCTTGCTTTTCAAAGACAGTTGTCTTGTTGTTATCAGAATTCTCCAGCTCACTAGCTTCAGGTACAGTATTCCATCTGTTCGGTACATTCTTCCCTCAGATATGCACATGGTTTGCTCCCTTTCTTCCTCCATGTTATTAATGTCATCCTCTTATTGTTTAAAGTTGTTCATCAGCCTCTGTCTTAGTACTCCATTTCTACTCCCTAGTTCTGTTTCTTACCATCTAAAACAGCATATCGTTTATTACTTTATTTTGTTGCTTATCTCCATCCATACCTCTAGCAATTATTTCAAAAATAAATTCAAAAAATTTATTTTTTAATTTATTTGAAAAATAAATTGCAGCACTATGATAGGGGAAGATTTGATTAGATAGGGAAAACAGTATATGGTAAAAGAAAAGTAAAAGGTGATGCTATTAAAAGTAAAAAGAGAAATTACAAAAGTAAAATTCCCAGGAATAATACTAAAGCTAAAGCAGCTCTGCTATATAAAATTTAGTGGGTTAAAACCTCCCAACAGGGGAAGCCAGGATAGCTCAGTGGGTTAAGAGCTCATTTTGCAGCGCCGGGGGTCGGGGATCGAATCCTGGCCCCGGCCCATGCGGAACCATATGCTGGACTGGGAGCTCCCCCAGTTCAGTTCTCTGTCTCTGTATCTCTCTCTTTCTCTGTCAATAAATAAAAAAATATATATTTTTTTAAAATAATAAATAAATAAATAAATAAAACCTCCCAATAATTCTATGATGCCCTATGCTGGTTACAAATCAATTTTTATAAGGAGTTAGTCCTCTTACATTTTCTCTATAACCATTAGAATCCATAGTGGCAATTCCAAATGAAAGGCCCATGTACGGTAAGAGAAAAATGCTTCTCTGATAATGAAAAACTAAAACAAAAAACAAAACAAAAAATATACATATAGTTAATTAAGTGACAAATAACTAATGATTGTGTTTTTTTTCTAATTGTTCATAAATTTTAATGTTAATTTAGACTTATTGGACATATTCAGGTTACTGTGAAAAACTCTATAAACTTTAATTGCCAAGCAAATAAAAATCACAGTTAATAATTTATTCTATCACCAATGGGAATAGATACTGGCAACTAAGCAAAAAAAAAAATTTCTGTTGTCAATACATCCATTAGTGCTACCTTTGCAAACTCATAGACATATTTTAAACCAAAATTGCTCCCATATTTCCTAAAGTTTTACACACAGACAGCAATATTTAATACAGTTACATTATTCTCATGAGCAATGTATTTAGTTAATAATAGATCTCTTTGCTTTGAAATGAATCAATCTGTATAACGAGTGTCACAATAAAATATAATACAATTGATCTTGGTTTAAAAACATGAAAATATTTGTTAACATTTTTACATGAATGAAAAACCAGTGTGAAAATAACTATGCTAAAATCATACTTGTTCAAATAAGTGCAAACATGTTTCAAACATTAAAAGAACTTTTTAAAAGTATGATTTGACTGAAGAATTGTGGAAGCAGCCGACATTCTCCTCTGCGCTCATAAATCCTCCCAGGAATCTCAGCTGAATGACTCCTTATTTTGCTGATGTGCCAGAGGTTATAAAGAGAATTTTATATTTTATCTCATTTAATGGAATAAAGGAACATAACGTTAAAAACTCTGGGAATAAAAATATAAAGAATTCCCTCACTTAGTTTGCCAAGTAACAGGTTCCTACAAAGTACCAAAAAATTTTAAGAATTTTTTAGCTACCCAAATAGATTTAATTAAAGTAAACAGTAATTTCTGTTGATATTGCCAATTCCCTAAATGTGTACATGCAAAGTACAATGGACTTAAAAATTATAAAACAAGAGAAATTAGAGTAAAACAAAGACCTAACGCTGGATAGTATTTCATGTAACCTGTTATACTGAATTGAATATAGTCTTTTGTATTTATGTAAGTCTAATTCCAATGCTTAACAAAACTCTGAATAAATACATTGGTTTTCCTTTCCTTTATTTCTAAGCTAAATTCTACGTGTTCATATCAATTTACATATTCATGAAATATATAAATATAGACCCTCTATAAATAATCTAACTAGATTTTCAAAAGCATAAGACTATCAACCCTCAGTTTATTTCTAATTACATTAAAATTTGAACTGAATTCTATGACCTACAGTGGAAACATTAAGTTTTGGTTCATTAAGGGTGAGAAATTAACTCTCTCTTAAAGAAGAAAAAATCCTCTATATGAATATAAACCAAATAATATAATTATTTTAGTAGCAATCATTTATTTCAATGGAAAATATAATAGTGGGTATACACACTTAGAAATATTTATATCTCAGTTTTATCTAAATAGAATACTATTAATATTAATATTATATAAAATAAGCACAATTATAAGTAATATATTTGAACATAGGGTTTATTGTAACTGATAAAATGAAGTCAGACAGTAAATTATCAAGTCTAAATAAATTGCATCTGTTTACAAAGAAAATACTTAATGTTACCATCATTGTATCAAACAAATGTTAGGTTCTATGTAGTATTTTCTGTGTTAGAAAATTAACCAATGTGATAACATATGGAACCCAAAAAAATTCACCACAATAACAAACACAAAATTCTTGTTGAGAATACACTGTCTACACTTCACACAGTAGAAATAAATCAAAGATAAAAAAACCTTTAAATCTATTTGGGTAATGAACTGAGTTGTTGTGACTCTGATAACAAATTTTGAATAATCATTTTTGCCATATTTTTCATTTTTCTGGACTAAATTACACCCACAATACCTTCACAACAGTTATTTAGAAAGAAAACTTTTTAACTTCATCCCTTTTTTCTTACTCAAATAGAAAGTTTCTAAGGAGCTGAACTTATTCAATAAAAACTAAAGGAATTATTAAAAAATTTTACACTATATACAATTTTTGAGTCAAGTTATTTGTGTTCCCCTTAGGTTGATTAGTATAAATCAAATTTCATGGCATTAAGATCAGGCAGTAAAACGACAGTGGAAAAAAAAGAACAATAATGGTAAAATATATATGCACTTATAGAACATATTAACTTAGACCAATCATTAAGACTGTGTTCCTTATTCCCTGATGTCTTATGATCAGGTCCTGTCCTGGTCATTCTGAGAAAAGCTCATGAACATTCTTTGAGGCTGGACAAAACCAGGAAGATATATTAATAACAAAAGTAGCTTCTACGGTTACTTGAAAATAGTGAAGGTAATAAGCAGTTCACTTAGTTCTCAAATATCAATATTTCTTTGTAATGAATACGAATGTGGGCATTTTTGTTCAGATGTCAGCACTTTCAAAATAAAGAGAGAAGATAATCCTGAATTCTTTAATTTGCAGTGCCTTGGTGAAGGGTGTAGGGTGGGAGAGATGTGTGTGAGCAGAATAAGCAAATAGTGTCAGGCTAACAGTACTGGAGTCACAGAAACCTGACACTATCCAAACAGAAAGTATATTCTTTGTGTCTCATGGAATGCTGACTGTTTTTAAACTTTTGAGGTTTAATCACTATTGAGTGATATGCTACATGATGATTCAAACTCTCCTCAAGCTTTAACCATTACCTTGTCCTCTTGCTCCAGGTACTAGACACCTCTTCTCTGTGTTCACAATGGAGCTGAACATAAAAGCCCATCAGCAATTGCTTTAGCTACCAGATTCCAATGCAAAAAAGGAAAAAGATACCACTGCTGCTATAATCAGCAGAACCAACGTACCATCTCATAATAAAGATTCATAGTTGAATACTTACACGTAGTTTTAAAAATTCAGAGTTAGGCAATATTTATAAATAACTCAAATATCCTAATAAGTAAATTTCTTTTCCTTGAAAGAGTACATACAAAATAACCTCAATTTCTCATTATTCTTCATAATATAATGGCTATGTTAAAAATGTTCTACTTTACCATTAGAAATACTGATAAAAAGAAATCATTGCATTCATCAAAGTTCTAAAATACTTCTAGACACATTTTTTTACAGCATTCACTACATAATATTTTAATTGAAAAGTCAATTTTGATTAAAAACGATAATGGCTTATAAAGAAATGTTCACTTTTATTCAAACAGTGCAAAAAAAGTCCCTGAAGCCTAATAAAGCTAAACAAGATATTTTTCTTATATATGGCATTAAAATAAAATCTACTTTTCAAATATCATAAATTATGGTCCTGTATAATTTATATAATAAACGTAAGTACATGAGAAATTAATACATACCTACCTAAATATGCTATTATAAAATATTTTATAATAAGACATTTTATACTTGAAATAAATATAAAAAATAAAATAAATGTTCATGTAGAGACTAGCAATTAAAAGTATTAACAAACTTCTAATATTAATAGACATGAGTAGTCACACAAATAAATAAACAATAAAGACAAATGTACTGTTAACTTCACTAATGATAGAAAATAGAAAATAACAGTTTTCAGTTTTTATTATACTTTTTATAAGACAAACAAAGAAAGTAAAATTAGGGGTATGAAGAATAAGCTTTTAAGAGGTAAATTTTAACTACCTACTTTAGTCGTTTTAGATTTGTTTAACAATCCTTAATCCCTTGTCAGCTTTATTACTTCATTAGGCATCTAACAAGTGCATTTAAAATGACTAAAAGAAGTACATTTTGGATGTCTTCAATAAAGATGAATTATTATAATTAATTTAAATTTTCATGATGCTGAGTTTTGGAAGATATTACTTGCTTGGCCCATGACATGAGTCAAGTTCACATAAATTTTGGTTATGGCCTCAATGGAGAAAATCGTACCCATCATCCCCTAATGATTTTTCAGTTTCATTGTGAAAGATATTGAAAGACTTGAAAGTCAGCAATGGAAAACTCTCCTAAATAGAAAGATTAATTAATTGAATTATTATGACCCAAACTCTTGATTAATTTAATATTATTTTTTTTACAGTGTTTCACTCTGTAATCGCATAAAAGTTAAAACCAAAACAAAGCAAAACTCACAGCACTTTCTCTCCTATTTTGCTAGATACAGTGTACATCAAACTAACCTCTTTGTAAAACAATTTAACAATAAGTACCAAGTCTTTGGGTGATTCTTTATCTGTAAATACATGCTAATATTGTACAAAGTATGTCTTAGAGGAATATGAAGGGACTATCAATAGTGGTGTAGAATTGAGAACAATCTAAATATCCTACCTAAATTAATAAAATAAAACAACTGAAAGTAATGTTTTCAAGAAATATTTCACTTCATAAGAAAATGGTACTATGTGACATTAAAAAAAAGGTAGCATTAAGAATTAAATATATACTATTAATGAAAATTGTGGAAAATTTTAACAGTTGGTGATTTTTTTTCTTGTTTGTACACAACACATCTGGATTTCCTACTTTCTAGAAAATATGTATTGCTATAATAGGCAGAAAAAATGTTATTATAAGAGAACCTACAGTGTAAAATATACTTATTTGTTATAACCAGAGATACAAACAAAATTGAATAGAAAGGGTAAAAGGGGTCAAATATATGGTGACAAAAGGAGATTACATTTTGGATGATGAACACACTGCAATATAAAGATGATGTGTTATAATACTATATACTTGAAACTTATAATCTTATTAACCAATGTCATTCAAATGCACTCAATGATAAAATTTTTAATATAGATAACTAAGTAGAATATAATGCATTTATTTTTAAACAATTACCAAATATAATTTTTTTTATTACTATTTAATATATTAAGGGGATGGCGGATAGCTCAGCAGTTGAGCTCTTGCCTCCCAATCATGAGGCCCGGGGTTCAACTGCCAGCTCGACATGCAATCCCATATGCTGAACTGTGGTGTGACTGGTAAATGCCTGGATGGCTCGGTGGTGAAGGTTCTTGCCTCCTACGCAGGAGGCCCACAGCTGGGTTCCTGCCCCGCATGGCCCCATATCCACCTGTGTGGAATGAAACCATATCACAACTAATGATGTACCACTATGGTGATCTGGGCCCTCCTCCCTTTTCTTTCTCTCTCACCTTTTGGAGTCTAAAACAATAAAACAAATCTTTAAAAAAAGGACTACTATATTAAATCCAAGGCATTTGCCATATGATTTCTGATTTTAAAGAAATGCCTTTAAAAAAAATAGATATTCATTATCAGAGTCAAGTATTCCTTAGATATGGCACCAGAAATATATAGACTCAAGTAGATGTTTCTCTAGCCTATAACAACATGATGGTCAAAGAAGAGGACCAGACTAAGGAAGGTGGTCTTAGTGTGAGAAAGACGGAAATTTGGGGCAATAGTTCTATACCTAATACTAGCAGCCAGATTCAGATGGCACCAATTAGAGATCATGAAGAGCTCAGTGATGACTTTTCTCTTCCTTTATCTTTTCTATTCTTCTGTCTCATTTTATATTCTAATTCCTCTTCTCTCTTTTCAGTTCTTCTACTTATGTCTTATAGTTTACACTTCTTTATTAGTTTTCTATTTCATCAACATCCTTATCTCTCTTCATCAATTTATTCCATTTTCTGGTTTCTATAAGATGGTAATTCCATTTAACAGCAGCTCTCTCTCAACATGCATGACACCAGCTCTGTAGAATGTTTTGAATGATAGTCACATTGAAACAATCATAATTTGTTCACATCCCCACCCCACCCCCACCCCCGAGGCTAAACAAGCATATTGCATAGGAAATATTTCTTTTCATTCAGAAAAATATCCAGAGTAAATTTTAAATGCAATATATGAAAATAACTTACATCAGAAAATAAATGTTGAGTTTTTTGATTAAACTGCTCTTTAAAAAAAAAAAAAAAGACGTGTTACATGAAAGCAATACTATGTACTACTATACCCATTATCATTATTCCTATTATATTGTCTAAATTAATCACCTATTATTTAACTGGTACAGTAACTATGTTAATAGCTATTATTGTAACTCCAATTTCAGAGATAAAGAATTTTCTGCCTCGATTAGTATCAAATAGGGTAGTATATCTCACTATAAAGGGGCAGAAGCACTTTCCGAGACCTGCTTAACCCCCATGTGTCTCCTAACCTGTCTCAAAGTCATTAATTAAAGCATTCACTTACTGAACATTTATAGAAATCTTAGTTCAACCAACAGAGTAGCAAGACCACCTTATGTATATGACCCCCAACCATTAGAAACATACCTGAGAACCATGTTAATGGGCATTATTCTGAGGAACACAAGCAATTTTGTGGGGGGAAGGGTTAAGTGTTCAATAGAGATAACTAAATTTAATATAATGTTATGCCAATTATACTTCAATAAAAAAAACTAAATTTTGTATTTAGATATTGTACTGATAATAATCTGAAACTGAAGCATGAGTTTTATAAAATATTAGAGTTACTTAATAAATATTATAATGGTATTAGTAAAGTTTTCTTAATATTAAAAGTCACTATGATATATACAAAAACTTAAAAATTAACATTAAGACTGACACAATTTTCTTGAATAAACAGCATAAGTGATGAATCAATAAGTGGCTATACACAATTTCAAAATTTGAAAAAACAATATTAAATTATTTTATTGGGTCTAAGTCTGTGATTAAAATATGTATCATGTAGGCACTGACAATGAATAAAAGCTAGGATAATTTCTTCTAAGCTGTATGCCAAATTTAATAAGGTAATATAAGGACATAGATATACTCCTTATTACAGAATAAAAAACATAACCATAGAATTGTTCACAATTCTGTGATCTATCTCTGTCTCCAAAGGGTCTAAGTCACACAAATTTAAACAATTTAAAGACAAGATACTTAATATTTAACAATCCTAAAATTACCCCCAAATTTCTCGATCTCCCTTTAAAGAACGGCTCACTCTCATGACAGCTAAATTATCTGGTTGTATAAAGCAACGGTCAACTCTATTTTTGATCATGTCATCAGCTTTTTAAAAAATTTCTGTAACTTTAGTTTTGCTTTTGTGGATAAATGATCCAAAATTCGGGTACATACTTTTCAACCTGTCTATTTTTGAACTCTAAAATCACTCCCCCATCTGCTGACTTTTTTTATTCAATTTTTTACCTATGGAGTAGCCTTTCATGGCCTGTGAAGCCATTTACATTGCTCAGAATGTGTTCTTTTAACTTACCATAAAAATGCTGATAATCCACTCTCAGTTTTTTATTCTCTCTTTAAAGAGTTTGCTCTATTGTAAGAACTCTACTGTAGAACTAAATTTCCCAAGTAGGTACTCTAAAATATAGCTCTAATGGTTTATGTAAGAGTCAATTTCATTGGTCCTGTTGTAGAAATTAAAATTCTTCTGTGTCAAAGAAGAAATGGTTAAGCTAAGCTCCTACCTTTTTGAAAGTGGTGGAAGTGTGCAAAAAAACCCCCAAAAAACAAACAAAAAAAAACCCCACAATGTAAAAGGAAGCATATGATTTATTTATGCTATCATAGGAAGGTTCTGCACTGCCATAGTTTCAATAATAGAGTGAAGCTAAGAGATAAATAGATGAGCCTACTTTACTCTCTCAAACCACAACTGGTATGGCAGGCAGAAGTTGATTTCTAAAAAAAATTGTTCTATTTAATAATGCATATATAGCTGATTATCTATGTTTAAGAATAAGAGCATAATGTCTCTTTTCTAACTTCTTAAACAACTTAATGTTGAAAACCAAATCCTTATAAAAATTTCATTTGGCGAAGCTGAACATGTTAAGTAGTTTATAACATTAGAATTTACTTTTATAGAATCAACCTAACAATATGTAGGATTCTTCTCTGTGGAGCTATAGATATTTTCAGAGACCTTGAAAGCTATGGTTTGTATTTGAAATTATTGTAGAATTTCTAAATTGTGTGCATTACAATTTCAATGTAAATATCTACACTTTTTTTAGTATTAACTTTTAAATGTCTACCTACCAGGTCCCATGTTACTTTCTGGTATGCAATTAATCATTTACACATAAAATATCAATTAAGTGAAATAATTACTTTCTATACCAGATGATAAAAATGACTAAGTAAACCAAAGGCATAAATTATTACTATATCCAATTATATTTTAGCATAATTATATATTTTCAAGAACTATTTGGTGATTAAGTTTCTACATTAAATAAATCAGTGATGATTCATTTTAAAGATTCTCTGGATTTATTTCTTATATGAATGGCTTCTACATATTAAGTGGTACACAAAAATTAAAAATATTTACAAGTCAGATGGAAGATAAAAATTAGCCTTGACAAAGGAAAACTAAACCACAGCCTTAAGATAGAATATAGTAATTCTGCACATTTAGTAAAACTACCTGCTGTGTTTACTAGGGTCATTTTTCCCTAGCTGATCTTTGCCAAACAAATAATTATATGCTGGACACTTTGGACATTCTCTCTTCTCTCTCTTTCTGCTAGGATAAAGGCAATCTTCAGAGCAGATGCCCTTGGGGTTTTCTTCTCTACTATGTAAACTGTATGTTTGCCCGGGTAAATATAAAATAATCTTGCAAAAAAACCATCACTGACTGACTTCATAATTTACTATATGGACCTTAAAGAAGATTTACTATTTCAATTATGTTTTACAACAAGCTATTGTGAAAATAAATTCACATTTCTCCATAAATGATTGGTGGAAGCAAGTCCCAGAAATAAACCACAATATAAGGTAGCCAAAAAAACAAGGACGCTCAAAAAGGAAATGTAGTAATTTGAGAGACATGGTTATATTGAGCCCAGTTTTGTGCTTGTCTGGGTACTTCCTATGTATGAATTATGAGCCATGGTGGATTCTTATACATATTTTTCAGGGTATTCCATTTTAAAATTAGCAAAGTGATTAATCAAACTATGAATTACCTTTTAATAAGGCCTCATCATATGAAGATTTAGTCTTAAGCAACATTAATACTTGGTCACAGAGTTATAAATAATTACAAGCTTAAATATTTTTATAAAGATTTATTATATTGTTTTTGACAGAGACAGAGACAGAGAGAGAGAGGGGAGGGCCCAGAGCATTCATTCATAGTTGTACGTCATCAGTTTTCGACATGGTCTCAGTCCACAAAGGTGGGCAGGGGCCACGCAGAATGGGAACTGGGCTGGAGGCCTTCCACATGGGAAGCACATCCCAGTTCAGCATATGAGTCCTCAGGGGCTGGGGCAGGGATTTGACCCGCAGTCCTCGGTGCTGCGAAGCGAGGACTTATCCCGTTGAGCCATCCCAGCTTCCCCACAGCTTAAATATCAACTGCTTCAGCAGAACCAATTGTACCAGAATGAAAACATATTATGGTTAAATTGTGTCCTTCGTCCACATCAAGGCTACCCACTCCCAATCCCTCAGCTGTTACAAAAGCAAAATCCTTGACCCTGTCTAGCACCTACAATATGTGAAACTGGCTCCTGCTGCCATCACAGCTAGCTTAAGAATCCCTTGGAGAGTCATTAGCTACCGGAAGAGATGAAATAGCTAATCTAATGAGGTTACAATATAAATTGGAACTCTTCATCCTCCCTTAAGAAAACCACCCAATAATCACAGCTCTCATGCTTACCTCCATACTTTCTTCATAATCACTTTCTGTATCTGGAAGGCTCTATCATTTCCTTTTAATCAAAATATTACACTGCATGAAGCCTGTAGAGCTAATCCAATTACGGCATTAACCTCAGAAGAAAAAATGTACTTAGAAGACATACTGTATTCCTATGTGTTAACATCTCTCTCTTGGATTTCTTAAATGAAATAATATATGCAAAAACATTAACACAGTGCTTGGTACATAATATGGCTCTGAAAAGTGTTAGTTTTTCTGTTGCTTTTATTTTGCCTACAAATTCTAGCACAGTTTTCAGTTCATGGCAGAATAAATTGGCGCAAATGTCTCCAAAGCTTGCCACTATGTTGCCATCTGCTTGGTAAGAAAGAGAAAGTTATGTGCAGAAAGAACTACTTAGAATCAGGCATTTTGAAGCCAATGAGCTCACTAATTCATGGTACCTAAATGCAGTTTTGTGAACTAGTGATGATCCTCAATGTTGTTTTCCTAAGAAATGAGAAAAAGAGACTACCTTATAAACTAGTATATTTGTAGTAAATGTTTTTAATTTAAAAGATAGTCTTAATCACGCACTTTTATTTTTGTTCATACAGTGCTTAAACACAATTTATTTTAAGAACTAGTGGATTATTTCAGGTGATCATTTTGTAAATTATATTTCTAACCACTATGTTACACACCTGAACTAATATAATATTGTATTCCAATGGTAATTTTAAAAATGTTTAAAAAGAAGGAATTGTGCAGATTAAACTATATTTCTTATCTACCGTACATCATTACTCTTATGGTGATGACACCACAATGGAATTAGTCCTTTAAGCTTCATACAGTTTTCCTAAATTGTTAGCCTTTCCTTTTTTTTTACTTTATTTTAAAGTTGCCTAAAATTCTAGAATTAGAAAATTATTACTGTGGCTAAAAATGGTGATATTTTCTAATAAATTATATTTATTAATTCTTCTGTTATCTCTACTTCTCAATCTTTGTATTTAAATCTAGATTTAAATTCTTAAATGTAAATAATGTGTGTAATACTTCCTCTTCCTATTAATGTCACAATCCAATTCAATTTAACAAATATTTATTGAAGACTTACTTTGTTCATACTACTCTAGTGTTAAAAGAAATAAAATCAAAGGAAAAGAAAGACCCACAGCCTAATCAAGCTTACATTCCCATAAGGTAGACAGACAACCTAACACCTAAAAAACATTGTATAGTGAGGGTAAAAAGTGGTCTGCAAGTAAGAAACACTAGAGCAGGACTCAGAGTGTCAGAATATTGAGAAGTTACAAATTGTTTTATGAAGTAGGTTGTCCAGAAAGCCCCACTGAAAATGTAGTGTCTGAACAATAATTTGGATGAGACAAATTAGTTAACCAGAGATATCCAGCTGGAGAAAAGTCTAGGTTGCAAGAATTGCCAAAACAAAGGCCCAAGGGTAGAAGCATATCTGGTGTGTTCAAGGACCGGCAGAGACGAAAGTTGTCGGAATAAGCGAGACAATGGTAAAAGGTGAGACCACAGAAAGTGAGTAGGTGTGGTAGAGGGCAGATCACATTAGGCCTGGTGGACTTTTGCTCTGAGTGATATGGGGAGTTATAGCAGCTTTCTGAAAGAAGGAATAAAATGGTCTATACTTTAAAAAGGATTGAGCATTTGTGCTGAGAACCAACTGTGAGGCGCCAAATGGAGAATAACAGAAACCCAATTAGGAAGTTTTGCAGTCAACCACGCAAAAATATCGGTGGCCTGGAAAAGCCAGTCATGGAAGTTGATTAATTAACCTCCTTATAAAATGTTAGAAGTTTTATCTGACATTATATTTTCATGCCTCATTTTTATGTTACCTAGATGTTCTTTAATAAATGTTATATTTTAATTCTAAGAAGCTTCAGCATGTTTGAATATTCTGCAGATATAAAAGCTTAGCGAAGCATTTTGATATATAAGTACAATTCGAATAAAAATTCAGCATATTAGTTCTTTCATTCCAAAAGAGAATTCTTTTAAATTAACATTATATTACAGTGATAGGAAAAGTGATTAGAGACCAAATCTGCTTGGCTATTTTAAAAGAATATTATCATTAGCACAAAATGATTTGTAGTATAATTTTACTTCACTTGGGAGAAAAACAATTCCCTTTCATATTTAGTAAATATATTTAAGGATGTCGCTAGACAAACCCGGTTTGATAGTGTAATGCTTACTTTTCTCTTGCATGGTTTTAAACAGATGGTTTTAGAGACACAGGTTGAATGTGCAATTGTAAAAGAAGAAAATAGATATATTTTATAATAAATAAATTTATTTCATTGTTTGATAATATAGGACATCTCATAAGCACCAGTTAGAAAACACAATTTAAAAAATTATAGTTAAAGCTTACATAGTTATACTAGTATATAATTCTTTAGAGACAAGATGGCCAAACATAATTAGCCAAGTCCTCAGGCAGCAATGAAATGCTGACATAAAAGATTGCCAAATCAAAAGTTTTCCAAAACAATTTTGATTAGTTAAAAAATATTATTTTACTTATAAAATGTTACTTGGCTTATGAAAGAATCTGTGCATTTTTAAATATGTTGTTCTTGTGTAATAACTGCTAAATAAAATAGCATTAAGTTTTACCTATTATTAGTGCTATGAAGGGAGGCTTTAAAAACAAAGCTCTGCAGTACACAAATCATGCCCTGAAGAAACATACCGGTAAATCTGTATTTTCATGTATCCTTTTAAAATTAGTATATGTCAAACCACTATATAAACATCTGTTATATGTATTAGACTCATAAGAACAACCTGCACACATATAACAAATGCACATAACTGGGCTCTACCCCAGTTACTTCCTTACTGTGGGTCCCAGTATCTGCATTTGTAACAAGCACCTAACACGAAGTTTGGAAACATAAATTTTTGAGAATCAAAGAATGAGCAACAGCAATAACATTATTTGTGGATGGTGTATATACCAATCACAGTAGCTTAGGATATGGCATTGAAGATCCATAGAAAAAGAGAAACTTAAACTCTTTAGGGAAGGACAGAATCTGAATATGCAGAGGTGGGAGGAAGGCATTTCTGGTGAGGGGACTAAATTAATAGGGACTAGTTAGAAAACAGGTACCAGAAGACTTAGGTGGCAAAAGTGACTCAGGCTTGACTGAATAGCGGGCTATAGTGTATGCTGTGGTGTACCACCAAGAGATCCTAGCTCCTCTTTGGTATTAAGTGTGTTAGTTATAGACAGCTTACTGCTGAGTGTCCCTCTGAAAACTGTTCTAGGCTGATAAGGGCTATTTGGGTCAACATTCACATCCCCTGAGCAGGGGTACATCCAATGAACACTTAAACGCAAAAGGAGGATGGCATAAACATTTTGCTCTTTGCCCCAATTGGGCCAAATTTACAGTGCCCTCCCCAGGTCCAATCAATGAGGTTAAGGTCATTGTTTATTCTGGCATTTTAGTTTAACGAGCTCCTCTGCCAGTCCCGGTACCTTTGCTTCTTCTATGTGTTGATCTCAAGAACAATCCCATAAACTTCCTCTTCCTGCACACATATTTTGTCTCAAACTCTGCAACCCTTGGAACTCAACCACAATGTCAGTGTAGCTGTGTTCCTAAATTAATGAATTTCTCATGTTCTTACTATATATCTGTGTTGATTGATACAATGAGGACATTGTTTTTAAATTAAATGATTAGAAAAAATTATAAGATTTTAATGAAAAACCTAGATTTCTGGCTTGCAGTTTGTAATTGACACAGCTGGCCCCACTTGGCATCCTCGGTATACTTTACTCCCTTTAGAGGAATCTTTCCTCTCCAGGTTCCCATAATCCACACAACTTCATATTGGCCTCAACATTAATAGGTCAATTGTTTAGAAATTTGCTTAAACTATATGGTCAGTTGCTCAGCTAAATATCTAAAGTATATCCTTTATTATGTAATTTTGTCTTTGTAACGTACTAGAAAATTGGAAGGACCATAGTGATTCAGAGCATGATCTGGAGTCCAATTCCTGCCTCTGTACAATCTCAGGTTACTCGAACACTCTACACTTTTACTTCCTCATCTATAAAATGGGGAGAAATTAACATTACACTGTAGTAAGTGCTATGAGGATTCACTGAAATAATAAATGCAAAGAACCTAATAGAGAACTTATTATGAAACAAATTTTAAGTAATCAGATTTTCACACCACACAGGTGCTTTTCTGATAAAACTCACATGCACACACATGTGAATGTACACACACACATGCACACAAATGGTGAACAAAATGTCCCCTAAATACTTGAAACTGTTTACCATAGTGAGTAAAAGTACACACAAGTGCCCTTTTTGGAAATCTTACCTTAGAAATTTGTTGGACCACTGAATCCAAAGAGAATTTTAATCCTGATTTGATTCACTGACCTCATGATTTAGGGACATGAGTTTTAAAGGTATAAAACCAGGGTAAGATTTTTCACTAATATGCCTCCTTGATTCAGCCTTTTGATATAGCTAGGGCTAACTGCACCGCTTTAAAATATTCCCTTATCAAAAACTTGGGCTGGAAAAAGCATGTTCTTAGTGAGCATGATTTAGTTAGTTCAGACCTAGTAATTAAGAGAGTGTATCTGCAAAACTCTAGTATATCTAATAGTTCCATTAATAAATTTATTTATTAATACTACTCAAGGCCCATATAAGACAGCAGCCAATCAAATTGTTCATTTTCAGTAAATTTAATTTAAAAGTTTGAATTTAGATTTTTACTAATACAGTATCCAAGAAGAAAAGCAAATAAAAAACAAGTG
>PVKE010007559.1:7364-50432 GCA_004027555.1 Craseonycteris thonglongyai
AACTGTGGGAACTCCCCAGTTCAGCATGTGGGTCCTGCCTGGGCCGGAGCCGGGATTCGATCCTCGGTCCTCATGGCCTCAAAGCGAGCGCTCAACCCGCTGAGCCGTCCCGGCTTTCCCTATTTTTGTTTTTTTGATATAGAACTGTACAGTGTCTCACAGTTTTGTCTCTTTTCCTTCATGCTAATTACACTAATTATTTATTGAAATGGGATTGCCAAACCTGTGTCCCCAGTGTTCTAAAATAGGTGCTTACGCAACTCCATCACATGTGGGAGTTCTCAGAGCCTTGTCAATGCTGGGCTCCTTCTCTATCTTACCTTAAGACTCCTAAATACATCACCATTATACAAACCAAAAAATCAAAAAACAAAAGAACAACAACCCAAAACAAAACAAAACAAAACAAAACAAAACCCCAAACCAGTCCAAAAACAAAACATAACAGAAACATCTCTATAAATCTGCCACATTGTGATTTATAAGAAATATCTACTAGACCAAATATATTTAGACCAAATCTAAGAATAATATATATATACCGGTGTGTGTGTATATATATATATATATATATACACACACACACATATATATATATATATGTATATATACATATATACATATGTGTGTGTGTGTGTGTGTGTATATATATATATATATATATATATTTGGTATAATATAGATATATAGTTATATAAACAAAATTCTGGTCTTTGTCCAGGCTCCCAAAACTCTTGGAATTACCTGCGATAGCAGCCATAAAGGTATCTTTTGCTATGTTGATGAGGTGAATTTTGGAACCAAACGTTCTAATCAGAGGGTTTGAACTTTCAGCTGCCTCTCCCTTACCGCCCCCCCCCCCCCACACACACACTCTAGGGAAGGTGAAGGGACTGAAGATTTGAGTTGCATTACCAGTAGCCAATGAACTAATCAATCATGCCTATATAATTAAACCTCCATAAAAATCCCAAAGGGCAGAGTTTGGAGACCTTTTGGGTTGGTAAACACTTGGAGATTTGGGGAGAGTGGTGCACTTGGAAAGGCCATGGGAGCTCCACACCCTTTCCTCATTATCTTGCCCTATGAATCTCTTCCATCTGGATTTTCCCGCATCATACCCTTTTTTAACAAACTGGTAATCTAGTGAGTAAATATGTTTCCTGAGTTCTATGAGGTGCTCTAGCAAATAAATAGAGCTCAAAGAGGGGTCTTGGGAACCTCTAACTCATAGCCAGTTAGAAGTTAGGTAACAATTTGGACTCGTGACTGGAATCTGAAGTAGGTGGGCAGTCTTGTAAAACTGAAATCTTAACGTGTGGAATCTGATGCTGCTTCTAGCACATAGTGTCAGAATTGAGTTGAAATGTAAAACACAGTTGATTTCCACAGAATTAATTGGTTGTGGTTGTGTAAACCCTCCCACAAATTGGAATTGGGATCTGGACACTTAGAATCCAAACTACTTAATACTTTTTAACGCATACACATAAATAATTCTGTCATTTCTATTCCTTCGCTTAGTAGCCCCCTTTAAAGTCAAGTGTCTCCATAATAACAGTCTTCACCTTGGATGTAGCTTACTTCTAGTGCAGTGTTCACTGTCTGTGTTTGTTGCTGTTATAGAACTTTTGTGGGAGTTCTTAAGGGAAGCAAGTGCATGAAAAAGAAACAGGATTACTTCAGTTTACACTAGAAATTATTAAATGATTTAAATCTGTAGGGGTTTTATGTTCTAGTTATTTAATATCTAGATGGCCTTAAGATGCTTAAGTTAAGAGGTAAAAGGGAAAAAAAACACCCAAAACAAAAAAACAACAGGGCTAATTTTCAGACTCATGTTGATGATACCTGATATCATGGAAAAACTCAAGGCTCACAGAAAAATCACAAATTAATGGCTCAGTGGGCTGAGCGCTCCCTTTGCAGCCCTAGGATCAAAGGATCGAATCCTGGTACTGGCCCGTCTGGACCCAAATTCCGACCTAGGGGATGCCCCCAGTACAGCTCTTGCCAGGGCCCATGTGGAAGGCCCCTGGCCTGGTTCCTGCCCTGCACAGCCCTGGGCCCACCTGTGGAATGAACCTATGTCAAAACTAATGACCTACAACTATGGAGGATGCTCTGCCCCACCTCCCCCTTCTCTCTGTCTCTTTCTCTCTCTGCCAAAAAAGAAAAATATATCTTTAAAAATCACAAATATTTCTTATATTTATTTACCCAGGAAGTTTTTATACATAAAACTCATTTTTTTTCAACTAGAAAACTTACTAAAATGGTGGGAAATGTCTTAATAATTATAATACCTACTAACAAGTACTTTTCAAATTACGTACTTAACCAAATCATTATGATAAATGCTTTCAAGCAGTTGCAATAATATGTAGGTTTACCTTAGTCTCTCAACAAATTGTTCTTATGTCTAGATAGAATATATTAAAATGTATTTGTTGGTGAGATCTCTGAGGGAACTATTTGGTAGCCTCTTTTGGCCTCAGCCAGATTTGGCCATATCTGTAGCATAGCAGTTTTCTAAAGGTACTTCTAAATGTGAGATTTCTTTCCTAGATGGTTTTGAAACTGAACTTGAAGGCAGTATGAGACAATTTTTTCATTTGTGTGTTTGATTGTTCTTTTTATTGTTTTGTTCCTAGTTAAGACATTTCTCTTTTTAGCTCCAAAACTTCTGATAATTTTCCTTTAAAATTTGCATGATTGGCTTTTAAGTGTTGCTGAAAAAGAGTTTCATGCAGTTTTTCTTTCTTTTTTATTTCATGCAACAGAGACTGAAATTACCATACTTTAAATAAACATCTAAGTGCATCCTATGTTTTTTATATTGATGGCTGCTTAGTTCTGAGTCTAATTATGCTGGGAAGTGCTATTATCTTTGCTTTCAAGTTTTGTGGGGTTTTGTGTGTATGTTGAGGGAGCTTCAGGGACTAGACCAAAGTGCCAAGTTTTCTAATCTGTTGCTGCAAATAAAATTTTCTACCTTCAGAGCTTTCATGATTGAAAATGCAAGCTTAGATGCCTGAGAAGAGCAAGGTTGTGCTGACTTTGTACACACAGGTATGTAGTGAAACCTCTTAGGAATACAGAATATAAAACTTATCTTATCCCAAATTCTAAGTAGACTATATAATTCTTTTAAAAATACAACATGCTTATCTGGTGCCTTCATTTATGCCCAAGCACTTCTGCCAGGTGGTGAGTATATTCAGAGAGGCCTGGTTTACCTTCTGTCCCAATCTGGCTCTCCCCACAGTGAAATTCTCAAACTGCATTTAGTGACTTTTCCCTCTTAATGATAGCTCTTATAACATCACTCTGCTGGTGAAAATATGTTGGAAAGGTTCTGATATCTCTGTTTAACTCCAGAATATGAAGACTGTCCAGAAAGTATCCAGTTTTGTAACCACTCTTGTTATATTTATTGACAGTGGCAGGGTTTTGTTCGTTTGTTTGTTTTTGTTTTTTCCAGACAGCCTGCATGTAAGTCAAAACTCTGAAACCCAGCTTGCAAAGCTTCTGAGGGCCCATCACAAATTAGATCATTTCTGCCTGTGCAGCCTTAGCAGTTACCATTTATTTCCTCACGCACATTCTAAACATTTCTTAGTTCCCTGAACTTGTCATACTCTTTTCTTTTGGAACTTAGCCTATACTGTTCCCTTTGGCCAAATCATTGCTCCAGAACTTCACACTCCCCTCCTTTTTTGATTAATTGCTCTTTGTCTTTCATGCCTGGAAAGACTTCCCCAACTTACCAAGTTTAGGTCATTTTCCTTCAGACATTATTGAGAAAACATAATCTCTACCTTCCCTATTATAGCATTTGTCACATTATTTTAATTTCCTGGTAATGATCTTCCAAAGGCAGTAAAATACTAGTTGAATTAATGATGGCCACTGTAATAGGCAACAACCAGTAAAGAGTCAACCAAGAGTCACCATTAGAAGAGGAACAGCATATGTTACCCAGGCTTTAACTTTAACAATGTGCTTTCCATTCTCTGTGTCCGTCTTCCTCTCCTGCCACCCAAGTGGGACTAAGTAGTATCTCATTAGATTTCACAATAGGACTCTGACGTGAGGTTGATTGAACAGGAGGTATTAGTTTTTCCTGATACACATGCACACTCCCCAGTGGGCTTTTATAGGACTTCTTACCCCCGTATTGTAGTCATCCTTTTCCACAGCATTTTAAGGGCTTTAGATTTGTCTGATTTCCAGTGTTGAACCCTGAGTCTAGCAAATAATTGTAGAGTCTAGCCTATAATACATTTGATAAATGAAAAGTTGATTTCATTTTATGGAAACCTGTGTCTCAAAAACATGGAATAACACATTTGAAATTCACAACTACAATATTGTTGAGGAGGCATTAAAGGCAAGAAATCAGAATTTTTGAATCAGAATTTTTGATTTTCTCAAATCATTTAATTGTAATCTGACTCTCTCTATTTTAAAAGACTCACCAGACTGTCAAGAATTATGTAATAAATTCCATAACTCTATGCAATAGAAGAGGCAATCAGTAGGCATACGTAGCAGAAAACTATAGACATCGACTTCTCTAAAAGGACAAGTAGCCAGGTTGGTAGTCTTCTTTCTGAGTTTGGACTATGAGTTCTCCACTCTGGTGGACAATTTTATTCCATCTCTCTTTGTACCTTTTAAACTTTTTATTGAGATAAAACATGCATCAACAAATGAACACAAATTAAAAGCATACAGCTGAATGAATTATAAAGTGAATATGTTACCAGTGTAGGATTTCTGCTCCACTCAGCATAGAAATCAAGCGAGTGGGCAAAACAGTTTGCAGAGAGAAAGGTTTACTACTAAAGCAAAAGCTTGATGCACCAAGGGAGCACACTCCAAAAGAAAACAGATGTGGTTCCCTGAGATCTATGGGCAGAGCATTTTTATGGGCCCTTGGAGTTAGGGGCTGGGTTAATTTTGACTGAGGCAAGGGATATTCATGCATTTTCCTGGGATGGGGCAAGTAGTTCCAAGAATTAGGTGGGGAAGCTGGGATGGCTCAGTGGGTTAAGCACTCACTTTGCAGCCCTGGGGACCGAGGATTGAATCCGGGCCCCAGCTGTGTGGACCCATATGCTGAACTGGGGAGTGCCCCCATTCAGTTCTCACCGGGGTGGGACCCCAGCCCACTTCCTGCCCTGTGCAGCCCCTCGCCCACCTGTGGAATGAAACTATGTGGAAAAACCAATGATGTACAACTGTGGAGACTGTTCTGGGCCCTCCTCCTTCTCTCTGTCTCTGTATCTCTCTCTCTCTGTCAAAAACAATAAAAATAAATCTTAAAAAAAAAAAAGAATTAGGTGACCGCTCTCTTTTTGGTTTTACCTGATATGTACTACTCAGATCTGTCAGGAAGCTGGTGAGTATGTTTAGCATGGTAATGAGGCGAAATCACTTGGAAGATAATGCCTCTAACTGGTGTGCAGGCATGGTTTTGGGGACCGTTCCTAAATCTGACCCCTCTGCTGGTACAATCCCTTTTGCAGTTACCTCTCCAGTGGTTCCTGTTTCTTATTTGTTCCTGGAAAGTTTGACTCAAGGTTGCTTTACCAGTGGCAGGTTTTGGCTACGTGGCTACTGATCACAAATATATCTGTGTAATCACTACTCTGATCAAGAAATAGAAGAATTACTAGCACTCCGAATACTGCTTGTGGCCTCTCTCAATAACTGTTCCCTTCCTCCCATTCTATTTTTCCATCCATTTCCCAGATGTGTTGCTAGTGCACAAGTCATATAAGGAAGAAAATGGCACCAGCTCTGGAAAGAAGGCTCTCACAACCTAACAGAAGAGGTGATTTTATTCAAATAGATATGAGATAACGTACTAAGAGTCTAGCAATGTGAACAAAGTATTATGGAAACTCAAAAGAGGGAAACTTTTGGGGGCTGAGGTGTGGAAAACAGAAGTCTTCACAGAGGAGGTGACAATTAAAGAGGGTTTTGAAAATTAGTTTCCTTGGTTGGAAAAGGGAGGAAAATAGAATATCACACCCAGATGAAAACAACATCATGGTGAGAGGAAAGGGATTAGCTGTTTGAGTAAAGGCTGGCAGTCTAATGGGGGGAAGTGGTTAGGGCAGTAGGTTCCAACCATGATTTGTATCAGACTCACCTATTATAGGCTGTTTGTGGGTCCTGCTCTACATCTACAGAATCATGTACTCCAGGGATACAGAAAGGGCACCTACATGTGAGGGTTATTCACAAAACTTAAGTTATTTTGGTTTGCAGACAAGGTTGTGAACGACTGGACTGGATTATAGGGTACCTTAAAGAATCTGAAGTGCTGTGTATATGGTGGGTCAGAGCAGTTTGTGGAAACGTTTGAATGCCAAGCTATGGATCTGAGTTGTTCTCTGTAGTGTTTCCTAATGCCCGAACATAAGGATTCCAGGGATCCTAGTAAAAAGTCAGCTTTCTTGGCCCATACTTCAAACCTACAAAAATAAGAATTGATGAGGCAGGGGACCTAAAGATTAATTTTCCTTCTCTCTCTTGTCCTCCTATCCCCACCCATTTCTTAAAAAAATAAAAATAAAAAAAAATTCAAGTGATTTTCATGACTTCTCATTACTCATATTGGGAAATACTCCCCCCACCCCCCTACCCCCATCCCAGCCAGATGGGAATCATTTAGATTTCATCAGAGTCAGGTCTGCCATAAGAAACATCTTGGTAGGAATTTATTGGTTGAGGAAAGGAAAGAGATTTAAATGAGGGAGAAGTAATGGAGGCTTGTTTTATAATTTAGGGGATAGCTGATCGCAATGACCTTGGTTAGGTCACTTTTTAATCTCTAGTGTGAAACTACACTCAACACAAAATTAGTGCTCAAAAATATACATTAAATGAATGGATAATTTATTAACTCATTAGTTTGGAGAGGATTTACTATTTTAAAGGGCATTTTATTAGGTAAAATAGAGAGAACTTGGTGAAAAATTGAATGCGTTTGGGGAGAGGGAGTACTGAGCATACTTTGGAGATTTCTAGCATGGAATGGTTGGTGGGTAGTAATGCCACTCACTGAGATAGAATCAAGTATCATTTTTTAGATTCAAACTTGAGAAAAAGGCTGTTTCTTAAAAAAAAAAATGTTGTCAGTAGGTGACTTTCTTTGAACATCATAGAACCTTATGTACTTCCTCTACCTCTTTATAATCCCATGCAATCATAACAACATCCCCAACATTAATCTAATACAAGAGTAATGCATACTAGCATTGACTAATGGCTTATACAATTAAAGTCTAAGCCTTAGACTGGGAAATCCAGTTTTCACACCTGACAGATCCTCTCACCCATGCTCCACTCTTCCTCCTTACTCAGAGCAACTATTTTTTCCTCCATAACAAATTTAATACATAAAAAAGAGAGCATGGCTGAATGAAATGACAGCTGTCTGATTTTGTTACAATGCCTGCTGAAAAATCCTGAGTAGGTGATGTGACTTAGTGTGAGAATCTGAAACAAGGGAAAAACTCTAATTGAATAATTGAATCTTTTTTTTTTTTAAAGATTTATTTATTGTTTTTGACAGAGAAAGAGAGAGATCCAGTCAGACAGAGAGAAGGGGGAGGGCCCAGAACAGTCTCCATAGTTGCACATCATTGGTTTTTCCACATAGTTTCATTCAACAGGTGGGCGGGGCTGCACAGAGCAGGAACTGGGCTGGGGTCCCACCCCGGTGAGAACTGAATGGGGGCACTCCCCAGTTCAGCATATGGGTCCGCACAGGCCGGGGCCAGGATTCGATCCTAGGTCCCCGGGGCTGCAAAGTGAGCTCTTAACCCACTGAGCCATCCTGGCTTCCCTTCTAATTGAATATAATCTTTAAATAACCAGGTAATAAAAGAGAAACAAGTATGGAATTTCATAGTAGTTTAATTTGAGAAGTCTGTATCTGCTCAATTTGGGAACTCCACATAACAACTACTTGTATATTAACAGATCATAGGTAAATTTCAATTTTTCACCTGTGAACATTTTTTCTGGCAATAAAAAAGTAGTACTTTCTTTCCTTATTATAGTAATAGTAAAACTGCCACTGAGTTTCATTTAATAAGAATCAATTGTGAATAAATGATAGCATCAAATTATGTACCATGACATGACTTGGTATGAAAAATCCAGGCAGCTGCAAGACTCCTTCAAGTTAACTCAAGCTGAGCTCAATAGAAAAATGCTTGATTACTTCCTGGAACCCATGGGTCTATTTTCAGTTGCTGGTGCCATGGGATCACGGTGCAGATGAATCACCAGCAAATGCTCATGAAAAGCAGCAGTGGGAATGGACCACAGTGATGGGGGTCAGTATTTTTTATTCTTGGATTTGCCTCTGGCTTTTATTACTAAATGCACATCTACAAATTGGTTTGAAAAATCACAGCTGAATTTGGAAGAATCTACATTTTATATTTGGAGGGAAACAAAATCATTCAGTTCTGGCTCTCATAGAGAACCAACTTCTCTTCTTTGTCATTTCTGACAGATGGTCAGCCTTTACTTATAATAGCTGTTTGACCAGGGCTCATTACCTCCCGAAACAGCTTATTCTTCTGATGGGACAAAGTTTTAAAAATTGTAGTCAAAATCTAGCTGAATTTACTGAGTCTTTCTAGACCTAGTTCTGAGGATTGGAATAGTTTCCCAAACTTGCCTGATTAATATCACTTGATAAACTTAAAGATTACCTGACTTTTTCCACTGGGAAATTCTGAACTAGAAAGTATGAGTTTGGGTGTGGGAATCTATATTTTATCATATACATCAGGGGATTATTACTTTCAGATAAGTTTGGGAAACACTCTTCTAACCACTTAGACCCAATGTGCATGTAAGAATCACCTGGGTATCTTGTTAAAATGAGTATTATAATTTAATGAGTCTGGGATGAGACATGAGATTCTGCATTTCTAAGGATCTCAAAAGTGATGTTGACTAACCACATGCTGTGTATCAGGACTCTAGACTAATGTCAAACTTGTAAGATAAAAGTTCTTAAAATATTGTTGAAGACAACAATTTCTCCTTAGTTTCTATTTCTCTATATCTCCAAAAAAAAGCTTTGATTTCTTTAGTAATTCCTCATGTAGTACAGACATGCTATGGTCTCTACACCCTTCATCAACTTGGTTATTTTGTCCTGGCTTCACCTTGTTTCCATCTCTCATAAAATATAATAATGTACATAACCCAATACAATGATCCTAATGTGCTTTGAAATGGAAACTCTGGTGTTCTTATAATAATTTAATCTAATTTCCACCAAATTGTAAGGTCATATTAATTCTATAAAATGCTTAAATCTTCCTGCTTTAACTGCAAAGCATGTTCTTCTGGAATCTAACTTAATTTTATTTTGGTGGGTGTATACTAAATTCTGTATGTTATCCCTGTCAAATTTCCTATTTCTTTTCCTCTTTTTATTTAGAAAAAAAATTGAATCTTTAATGTGTCACCCATAACAGTAGCCTTCCCTTCTGACATTATTTCATTATTCCTGGTTCTTTATTCATGCCTTTTATTTGGGGGGTGAAGGGAATGTTGAAATAAAGGTATACAACTTTTGGACATGTTAATGGAGATGACTACTATAAAATGAAAAGTTGCTAATTTATATACCTCTAGTGTGGTTTTTTAAAAAGTGGGACTCTACCTAAAATTACTATCATCTAGCCATTATTTTTAATAGAAACTCTATCAGTATCTCAGACACGACAATTTGTTGTGTGGGACTGTCTAGTATATTGCATTTCATTTAGTATCCCTTGAAGCTATACCCTATTGCAAATAGCACTCTCTATACATATTTCCAAATACCCCCAGGGTACAGTACCTTCCCTGACTAAGACCTGTCAGCTTATATTTTACCTTCTTTCCAGAGTATATTATGGAAGACTTTTGTACTCAATATTTTTCTAAAATCCAGTTTTTGGTTGCTGTTTTTTCGTTGTTGTTGCTGTTTCTAAGGCCATTCCTTGTATAAGGACTAAGACCACTGCTTACACATAATTTAAATATTGGGACTAGGAACTGCAACCACCTGTGTCATTTTGATTTAACTGTTTACTTAGGAAATTCTTCACCAGGAAGATAAAACTGTAAACTAGTAAATAATTTAATTTTTTGCTTAAAGAAAGTCTTAAACCAATGATTTGGATATTTTATTTGGACGTTCCATTCACCTAGACACACAGCTTGCTTAACAGAGCAATATTTTGATTATCACGTTTCAAGATCCTCAACCTGCCAGTACAACGATACTAAATGATATGTCATAAACTTTTCCCAATTCATTACTTTCCCATATCGACAGAACTGCCTCAAACTTCTTTATAACAGACTCCAAGGCCCCAAACTGTACCTAACTTCCTTTCTTTCTTTCTTCCTTCCTTCCTTCCTTCCTTCCTTCCTTCCTTCCTTCCTTCCTTCCTTCCTTTCTTTCTTTCTTTCTTTCTTTTTATTTTTGAGAGAGAGAGAGAGAGAGAGAGAGAGAGAGAGAGAGATACAGAGACAGAGAGAGATCTGAACTGGGGGAGCTCCCACTTCAGCATATGGTTCCACATAGGCCGGGGCCAGAATTAGATCCCCGGTCCCGGGCGCTGCAAAGTGAGCGCTTAACCCACTAAGCCATCCTGCCATCCTGGCTTCCCCATAACTTCCTTTTTGAGACATTATTGAAACTATCAAGGTGGTGATCTCCCTTACATCAGTAAGTTTAATGGACTTGGTTTTGTTGGATTAACAGTTTTCTCTGGTGGTCTTTGTAGAGGGAGCTGACACTGTTTATTGACAAAGTTGTGAGCTTCTGATACCAAGGGATGAGTTCTCTGAAGGTACTGCGTAGTTGCTCCAAGTTTGTTTGTTAATGATTGATATGTACTTCTGCAGTTATTCAAGAAGAAAAGACTTGAAATAGAAAAAGAGAGAAAAGAAGTATTGATGACAGGAAAGAAAGGATCAAGAAAAGGAGGAGCAGGAAGATGGTGAAGCAAATGGAAAAGACAAAAGGAACAAGAAAATAAGGTGGAAAACACCATGGAAATTATGTAACAATAAAGAGAAATAAAGAAAAAGGAAAAAAAAATGTATATATGCATGACCAAATACCTTTTTCCTCTTTGTTCTTTTCATCATGGAAAAAAGTGACTCCTTGTTGTTCCCAGTCAGCATGACATCAGCTACAAATACAGGAAAGAAGACAATGAGAATATTTGGGTGTAGGGGATAAAATACACAGACATAACTGTTCACTTCAGTCACTCCTTTTTCCATAGACAATGAATACTCCCCCCCTTTTTTTTTTTTTGCAGAGATGGCTCTTCCCACCCCAAAATCTATTGAGTTATACTTGGGGCTTGACCAGTTTAGGACTTCCAAAATCTGACACACAGTGAGTTGTAATTAATATTTATTAATCTATTCTACAATAAATTGAGGCTCATTCTTTATAACTTTTCTTAGCCTACTTATGTGGTTTGTTTTTTATTTTATTTTATGTTTCACTATTATTGAATATTTATCTATTCAGGTCTACATTAATAGGATCTATCCATTATCTCAAGAAAATTGAGATATTTACCTCTTTCCTGTTTTTCTATGCATTTCCCTATAATAGACAGATCTTAAAATAATTGCCAGTTATCTAAAATAATGTTTTCAAACATCTTAAACTTTAAAGTAAAATCTGCCTAATCATGCATAATTTAGATGCTTCTATTAACTAAAGTTATGCAGGTGAGGACTATGTAATCCAAAATGTTTTGTTAGGAAGTCTAAATGGCATTAATAGATATAAACAGTTTTGAAAATAAGATATTTTTCTGAAGAATATTTCAGACACTTTAAATAATTTTCTATAATGCAGTATAATATTCCACTTCTGAGTGTTTTATTTTTCTGGATACTGGACATTCAAACATTTATTCTCCATTGGCTCAGAATATGTTCTATCATTCATTCTAAGCCATTGTACTGTAGATTACACCACTTCCTCTTATAAAATCCAGGGTGAATTTTTACACTAGCTGTGGAGAAATTTTTACACTAGCTGTGGTTCTTTTCATTTAAAATGTTTTATCTGTTGAATATGGAGCATATGATAAAAGTGAACAAATTCATCTCAGTAGAAAACCAGTTCGTGAACTTCAGCAAACCTGGTTTAACAACTTCATAAAAAGGAGAAGCCATGTATTAACTCTCCACCTTGCATGAATTTTACGCCAAATGAGCCTTTATAAAGCATTCAAGTGTCTTAAAGTGCATGCCTGGGTTGCATTTTTGACAGTAGGAGCTCTTCCAAGAATGAAAAACTGATAAGCAGATGGATTTGAACTGAAATCAGTTTATGTAGAGTTAAGTGCAACCAAGACAGGGTGTAAACATAAGGTGAGGGAAGAGAATGGGTGTGTTAGGTTCAGTGTCATAAACTCCAGGAACACTGGCCAAACTAAAATTTAAACTAGGTAGAACATCTGTTCCAAAAAATCCTATTCTAATTGGGGCAAATATTTTGTGTAATGTTTTGAGTTTGAGAGCAACAAGGGACATTGGTGAGATGTATAATGACCACAGGCTGAGACCAGAGATCCAGTATTCCCAGCTGATCAGAAGGGGTGTAGTCTGTAGTTAGTCTAGCAGAGACACTGCCCAGCATTCGTGCAGGTCAAGAAGTTTCAGCACCTGGGGTTTTGAACACATCCAGAAACTCATTCATCAAGCATGGATGGCAGCTATGAATTGTTTCCAAGTAGTTGCTGGGAAGCAAATTATGGATATATTTTTGGCTACTTTCCATCCTGGTTGGGGTTTAGCCTGTGGGTGTGCGTAGATTATTCCTGGAATGAGGTTACAGGAGTCATAACTAATATTGAGATATGTGGGAGTGGTGGGTAGGGCGTGGAGAGGGGTAAAGACTTCTCCTAAGGTACTCTGGTGAAGAGACCACCATTGCCCTCCTCATAGTTTATAATTCTAGGTTATTAGAGGAACCTGGTAGCTATCATCTTTGTCATGTTTGTTACCTTGTTATAAACCAGGCTATGATCAGGGCATTCATTTATGGTATTTCATTAAATTATCTCAACTATGTGAAGTAGGCATTCTCAATTTTTATAGATGAAAAAAGAAAGAGATGGAGAGGTAAATACCTTTCCTTTGTCTCACTCCAAGTTCTGCACTCCTCTTCTACATATTAATATCTTATATTGGCAACATTATTTTTATATCTTCCATATCACACAAAGTGCCTATATAAATTGACTATAGAAAGAACCCTTTGAAACACAAAATAATCCATGCAAATTAGGCAAATTAAGCTGAAACAAGGGTCCTTGTTTCAATACATATTGATACCCCAAGGAAAGGTAATTTCTGAGACTACTTCCATAAACCTGGTCAATGACAGTATATATCATTGCAGAACACGATAGCATGATGCTGTGTTTATACGGTTCCATGTAGATTATAAATAAGTTATATGAGGTAATTTGTATTTTTATCAGTAAGTTGCCAGCTTCCTAGATGAAAGAACACTAGCAGTCATATTCCCTTAAATTATTATAGCTGCTTGTGAGGTTGTGTTTTTCATAAATCGGACTGCAGGTCTTAATCCAGTACTAACACTTAGCAGACCGTAGCAATATCTCTTCTGTGCTCTGTTGAATGTCCAAATATTAAAATTTTATGAATAAATGCAAATAGATAACAAGTGCTAAGGCAGACCCCTGCTGCTATTGTTCAGCAATGTTTGCTCGGCAGCAGTTTCCTGAGCTCTGCATACACATCTTCCATCTGGCAGCTGGCTATGTTTTCAACGTTTTTTGTGTATAAAGCCCTTAGGCAATGCCATTTCATACATTTTGCTATTCAAGCTAAGCAAATAGCCTATCAAAATCTTCTGAAGAAGTCCTAGTAATCAGTCTTACTGATGAACTACAGAAAAATGCGATACACATTGTTTAAAATTTCCTCACTCATTAACAGAATCCAGGACAATAGCCTGAAATGCACAAGTGTAAGTTTGGTCAACAAATTATTTTTTATTCCTCTCCTTGTTGATGGGCATAGGCATCCTCTGCCTCCCCAAGTCCTACAGTTTAGGATTCACTTTGTATCTCGCATCTCCAAACTCAACTACAGTCCAAAGTCAAATTGGACAAGCCGACCACTACTTGCCCATTTACTGAGTCTTGGAATTCATGTTGTTGCTACAAACTCAGTATGCATTATGCTATCAATTACATTAGGTTTATCTGAGCCGTCAGTGTTGTAGTAGCTCCCATTCCTAGTCCCACGGACCACAGTGACTCATTTCACAGATGCACTTTTGCTTTAGATTTCCTATTTACATGAAAAACAATCTATTTGCTTATAATATCTATACTTCCTAACTCAGTCCAGATAACTTGCACAGGAAAAAAAAAAAAGCTGTGTGAATCAATCTACTGTGATTAATTCAAATATGTGTGTGTGTGTGTGTGTGTGTGTGTGTGACAGATGCTGTGCTTTAAAAAGCATTGGTTTAGTTGACTAAAAATAACATGAACTGGGGTGTCCAAATCTTGGCCTTTGTCTGGTTATATTTCTAACATTTTTGTTTTAAGCAACCACCTATTTCACCCTGGATCACAGTTTCCACATCTGTAAAACGAGAAAGGGTTTCAGAACCTATTTGGAAGAGGCGGAGAAGTTTATCTACTTAGATATTCCCTACCAAAGAATGAAAGAACAGTGCTATGTCTGATATCATTGCCCTCCTTAAATTCTGCACCCAGATTCTCAAAGGAAATGCACCATAAAATGAATGAGAAAGTAAATACTGCTTGGCCAGATCAGCCAAATTTAGTGTCAAGGTAGACAGTGGACCGCCCTAAATTCTGTATTAATTAGATGGTTCCTAAGGTATCCTTCAGTTCCAACTGAGTCAATAATTCACTTACTTTTGTTAGGAAAATACAAAGTCAGTCAAATAACTAATGGACATAGTTTATGAATATAATTGACTGGATTTATAATCAAGCTGGTTTTCATGCAAGTAACACAATAGTTAATATGCATTCTCAGTTGTTTTTTTTCTTTCTTTACATAGTTCTAGCTTCAAAGTTCTATTATAACACACAAAATTTCTGCTGGAGGATAAACATGAGCTACAGCTAAGCATCTCCCTGTACTGAATGAATAAAGAAAGTTTCTGTGGCATGTAGGGAATATTAATTAGGGCCTGATATGTTGGAAGCATTATAAAGAGACAGGTAAACAAAGCATTGGCTTGGAGGAACAAACAGAAATTTAAAAAGTGGAAGCACCATAATAAGATAATGCAAATATATATATATATATATATATATATATATATATATATATATATATATATATAATCTCAAACAGCTTCTTCCTGTAATTTGAATGAACTAGTACAAAAGGATTCTGAACAGAAGTTGAATCAATGTGGATTCATCATGTTAATGTACTACTACAAATGGAATCTATAGAAAGTTATTTTTAAAACTTCACTTTAAATGTTAAATTTTCCCATGATTAAAGTGTTATAGGCCCAATCCTTTACTAAAAGATAAATTCTTATTATAGAAAGTGTGAAAAATATTAAACTGTATAAAAAAGAGATCTATTGATACTCTCAATCTAATGAACCTTAACATGTGAAGATTTTTCTTTTAGTATTTGTGTGCATATTTTGCAAAATAGGTATATTATAGGAATGCAATTTTATGAGCATTTTCTTATTGTATTAAATATTTCTCAAAAACTAAAAAGTTGATTGTATTAGATTTTAATCATATAAATATATTAAAGTTTTTATGGGACGCCAGGATAGTTCAGCAACTGCGGCACAAGTGGTAACTGCCCAAAAGGCTGGGTGGTGAAGGTCTTGCCTCCCATGTGGGAGGCCGCCAGTTCAGTTCCAGTCCTGTGTGGTCCCACGTTCACTTGTGTGGAGTGAAACTATGTCACAACTAATGATGCACAACTATGGAGGCTGCTCTGGGCCCTCCTTTCTCTCTCTTTCCTTTCTCACCTTCTCTCAAACAATTAAATATATCTTTAAAAAAAGTTTTAATACTTTTTTTTTTTTACCATAATTGTCTTTGACCAAGAGAAAGAGAGAAAGAAAGAGAGAGATACAGAGACAGAGAGAGAACTGAACTGGGGGAGCCCCCCAGTTCAGCACATGGGTCCGCATGGGCCGGGGCCGGGATTCGATCCTCAGTCCCAGGTGCTGCAAAGTGAGCACTTAACCCACTGAGCCATCCCGGCTTTCCCTAAAAAAAGTTTTAAACATTTCTCTCAAAGTCATTATAGTTTCCTCATAATAGTGTTAACCAACACAGGGTTTTACTATATGAGAGGTATTACTCTAACTCCTTTACAGGTATTGACACATTTAATCCTCATAAATGTATAATGTAGGTGCTCTTAATTTCTTTTATTTTATGGGTAAGGGAACTGAGTCACCAAGAAGTTAAATAAGTTGAGAATAAGAGCACCTCTTATTGACACATCTTAATGACACATCTTAATGACACATCTCCTAGCTAGTCTATTGATGACATTTGCTAGCAGGGTAGTTTCTAAATTTATTATGGAGTGTTTTTAGCAGGGTATACCCAATCTGTCTATAATTGTTTATAGTAAATAAACATAAATCTAGGATTAGATCCTTGAAATATATCACATATGCTATGTAATGAATATAAAATTGAGTGGCTGAATGAGTATGAAATGATTGAAAAAGCTCTCTTCTTTATAAGTGATATACCTATATATACTATTCTTTGAGGGGTACTCTGACAAGAAAGGACCTAGGGAATTAAATTGTATTGGTGGTCTCAAACCTCCCTGATACCCCTGATTTGTGCAATTATTTATACACATAAAATTATCTCCATATTGAGTAAGATGTTTTATTCATTAGAGTCTGATTTAACAATACCACCAGCCTTCACGTAATATCAGATATTTTAAAGTATTTTGATTCTTAGAGTATGTTAGGAGACAATTATCCACATTTGATAAGTAGAGTCACTTACTGCCTTTGTTCCAATTTTTTTCTTCATAGATGTTTGTGCAGTGAACAATCTTGGAAGATAGAGATGTCTTCCTTTAGAGTAGTGGGTGGGCCTGCTTCCTGTCCAGCACAAAGTAATTAAGTTTGGGTTCCTGTCTCATACTACAGCCTATCACGTGTGCATATGTCACGTGGCCCTCTTCACTTTCCTCTATGAATATTGGGGCTTTGGGGGCATCAGAAAATAGTGATACTGTGGCTTCAGGAGTCTCATATCTTCTGTTAACCTCCATGAAACTTTTGCAGGCTGAAGTTTCAGCTTGCAGAGAATCAGACCCTTCACAGTTCTTTACAGGGTCCAATATCCCTTCAGAAAGGTGGTGTTGATTTGCCATGTCACCAGTAGTGAATAAAGTGTTTATTTACTCATATTTAACAATACTGGCTATTATAAAATAAACATAGTGAACTTTCTCAACTATGTTAGCAGTTTAAAGAAGGATATCTCTTTTAATGAATGGAGGCATATCTTTCTTTTTATTTTACTTTCCTTTATTGCACTTCACAGATAATTGTGTTTTTTGCAGATGGAAGGTTTGTTGCAACCCTGTGTCGAGCAGTCTAATGGCACCATTTTTCTAACAGCATTTTCTCACTTTGTGCCTCTGTGTCCCATTTTGGTAATTCTCACCATAATTCAAACTTTTCCATTATTATTATATTTGTTATGGTAATTTGTGATCAGTGATCTTTGATATTACTGTTTTGGGGCACCATGAATCATGCCCACATAAGTTGTTGAACTGAATTAATAAATGTTGTTTGTGTTCTGACTGCTCCAGCCATTGACCATTTTGCTGTTTCCTCTCTGCTAGCCTTCCTATTCTCTGAAGTACAATAATACCAAAATTATGCTGATTAATAACCATACAGTGGGTGCTAAGTGTTCAAGTGAAAGGACAGTCACACATCTCTCACTTTAAATCAAAAACTAGAAATGATTAAACCGAGGGAGGAAGGCACACGCCAAAAGCTCAGATAGGCCGAGAGCCAGGCCTCTTGAACCAAATAGTTAGCCAAGTTGTGGATACAAAGGAAAAGTTCTTTTTAATATTTATTGATTTATTTTGTTTTTGTTTTTTTTGAGAGAAAGTGAGAGAGAGAGAGACAGAGAGAAGTGGGAAGGGCCCAGAGCAGTCTCCATAGTTGTTGATCATTAGTTTTTCTTTGTTTTTTTTTTTATATAGTTACATTCCACACAGGTGGACATGGGGCTGCATCAAACTGGGGGCCTCCCTCACGGGAGGTGAGAACCTTTGCCAACACTTGGCAGTTACCAATTTTCAACTGTTCAGCACATGGGCTTGCATTGTCCAGCGCAGGGATTCAATCCCCAAACCTTGCAGCTGTAAGGCAAGCACTCAACCTGTTGAACTATCCTGGCATCCTGAAAAAGTTCTTGAAGAAAATTAAAAGTGTTCTCCAGTGAACACATGAATAATAAGAAAGCAAAACTGCCTATTGCTAATATAAAGTTTTAGTGGTCTGGACAGAGGATCAAACCAGCCACAGCATTTCCTTAAACCACAGTCTAATTCACAGCAAGGCCCTAAATCTCTTCAATTCTGTGGAGGCGGAGGGAGATGAGGCAGTTGCAGAAGAGAAGTCTGAAGCTAGCACAGGTTGGTTCATGAGGTTTAAGAAAAGAAGCCTTCTCCCTAACATAATGCAGATGAAGCAGCGAGTGCTGGTGTAGAAGCAGTAAGTTATCTGGAAGATCTAGCTACAATAATTCATGCAGGTGGCTGCATTAAACTATTTTCCATGTAGAAGAAACAGCTTTATATTGGAAGAAGTTGCCTCTAGGATTTTCACAGCTAGAGAGAAGTCAAGGTCTGACTTCAGAGCTTGAAAGGATAGGCTGTCTTTTTAGGGGCCAACAGAGCTGGAGACTGTAAGTTGAAGCCAATTATCATTTAGCATTCTGCAAATCTTAGGCGCTTTATGAATTATGCTAAAGCTACTCTGTCTGTGTTCTCTAAATGAAACCATAAGCCTGGGTGGCAGCACATCTGTTTATAACACGGTTTACTGAATATTTTAAGCCCATGGTTGAGACCTACTGTTCAGCAAAAAGGATTCATTTCTAAATATTACTGTTCGTTGATGATGTACCTGGTCACCCAAGAGCTCGGATGGAGATGCACAATGAGGTTAATGTTGTTTCCATGCCTGCTAGACAATAACCATTCTGCACGACATGGGTCAAGGAGTAATTTCCACTTTCAAGTCTTATTATTATATTTAAGAAATAGATTTTGTAAAGCTAGAGCTGCCAGAGTGATTTCTCTGATGGGCCTGGGAAAAGTAAACTGAAAACCTTCTAGAGGGGGGAATGTCAGGATAGCTCAACGGTTGAGTGCTTGCCTTGAAAGTGCGAGGTCCAGGGTTCGATTCCTGGCCCCTGCCTGTGTAAACCCATATGCTGAACTTGGCATGGTGGTGAAGGTTCTCACCTCCCATGCAGGAGGCCCCCAGTTTGGTTCCTGCCCTGTGCAGCCCCATACCCACCTGTGTGGAATGAAACTATGTCACAACTGATGATATACAACTATGGAGACTGCTCTGGGCCCTTCCCACTTCTTTCATTATCTCTCACCTTTTTTTCAAACAACAAAAAACAAAGAAACAAATAACAAAATACTTCTAGAAAGAATTTGCCATTTTAGATGCCAATAAGAATACTTGTAATTCACGGGAAAAATGTAATGTCAAAATATCAACATTAACAGGAGTTTAAACAAAGTTGATTCCAACCCTTATGGGTGACTTTAAGGGGTTCAAGACTTCAGTGGAGGAAGTAACTGCAAATGTGAAAACAGCAAGAGAACTAGAATCAGAAGTAGAGCTCAAAGATGTAACTGAATTGCTGCCATCTCACGACAAACTTTGAAAGGATGATGACTTGCTTCTTACAGATGAGCAAAGAAAGTGGTTTTATGTGAGGAAAGATACTCCTGGTTAAGATGCTGCAAACATTGTTGAAATGACAACAAAGGATCTAGAATATTACATTAGTTGATAATGCAGTGGCAGTGTTTGAGAGGATTGACACCAATTTTGAAAGAAGAAGTTCTACTGTGGGTAAAATGTTATCAAGTAGCGTCACATACTACAGAGCAATTGTTTGTGAAAGGAAGAGTCAATCACTGTTGTCTTATTTTAAGAAATTGCCAGGGAAGCTGGGATGGCTCAGTGGGTTAAGAGCTCGCTTTGCAGCCCTGGGGACTGAGGATCGAATCCCGGCCCCAGCCCGTTTGGACCCACATGCTGCACTGGTGAGTGCCTCCAGTTCAGTTCTCACTGGGGTGAGACACCGGCCCAGTTCCTGCCCTGTGCAGCCCCGCCCACCTGTGGAATGAAACTATGTGGAAAAACCGATGATGTGCAACTATGGAGACTGTTCTGGGCCCTACCCCTTCTCTCTGTCTCTGTCTCTGTATCTCTCTCTCTCTCTCTCTCTCTGTCAAAAACAATAAAAATAAATCTTAAAAAAAAAAGAAATTGCCACAGCCACCCCAACTGTCAGCAACCAGCACCATGATGAGTCAGCAGCCATCCACATTGAGTCAAGACCCTCTGCAAGCAAAAAGATTATGACTTTCTAAAGGATCATTGGTTAGCATTTTAAAAATATTTTTAAAGTAAGTTATATACATTGTTTATAATTACTAACATATCACATGGTGTTATAATTGCCTTTGCTTATTCCCCAAATAGACACTCAAATTCCATAATACAAGGATAATATCTAAAATATGCTTTTTTTTCCTTATGACCTAATTCACTGCCCAGCATTTATTATGTAATCAAAAATATTTAGTGAATTAAGTAAAAGAAACGAGGTATAGCTTTTTGGGGTGGCCATAACCTTTGCTGGCTCTTAATGTTTATTCTCTAGATGAACTATTCCTTTGTTATTTAATGTGCTTGAAATTTCAACATTTTCCTTAAAAAATCTGTTATTATTTTGAGAGTCCTTTCCCATTAGCAATCTGTTCCCCTTCTCCAGAAATCTTTCTTTCCTTTGACTGTCAGTTGAAGTAATCCCTTGTTTCTAATTTTACAAATGAGAAGATTGATCATTTATAAGTTGTTTTACCCTGATAGCCCTGTGAAAAGGATCTTATATCTGCTAGTCATCCGTTTCTTAAAGTCTAGCAAAAGTTAGTCTTAAATTCAACACTCTTATCTTTATGTGTAGCATCTGTCTCTTCCATTAGCTTTGATGCTTTTTGTTTATCCTTTTGGACCCATTTACTTTCCCAATCTACAAATGGAGAAATTTTATTTGCTTCAGTGATTTCTATCCCAGCAGAGTCAAAAGCTTGTTTTCTGTAGGGTGATGTTTGCAGAGATTTCTGAAATTCTCATTTATGTCTCCCAGATTAGCTTGTGTCTTCAAATCTCATTTCAAAAAATAAATATTACAAATGTATTGTACTGACTTAAAATTGTATAACTATATTCATCTCTATGTGCATTCTCATGTATATGAGTATATTAGATATTGTGTGTTGGTATAGACTTTTGGGACAAAAATTGCCCATGTGAATCAAGAGTTTTAAAAAATGAAAAATTTAACTCAATAAATTGTTCTGAAGACATTTGAAATATTGTAAAAAATAAAGCTTTATGCCTAGATGGTCATTACAACATTATTTCTAGAGATGAAAATTTTCAGAATTATCCAGCGTTAAGAAAATTAAATGATCTTAAAAGAATGTTTATTAGAATCTTAATTAACATTAAAGATGTATACATAATATTTAGTAAAAAAGTTAAAGTTTTGAAGAAACTATTTTGAAGTGATTATGTTTGCACAATTAAACTATTTTAATTAGTTTTAAAATTTAACAATGTATTATCTAAGATTTTTTTTTTTTTTGCTTCTCTGTAAAGTAGAAATAAGAAATGTAGCTTTCTGATTAAGTATTTTGTAAGATTTAGTGAGGGAATAGATGCAAATTGCTATTACAGTGCCTTATGCATTGTAAATGCATCATTAGAAATAGCTGTTATTTTGCATTAACTAATTATTTTTGAAAAATTTCCCTAATGTCTATCAATGAATAAAAGCCGATATTGTGTTTCCTGTTATACTAACTCCCCTACCTCCCAGCATTATTTTTCAGTCAGACACTGAAATTCAGATAAGTTAACTAGTCCAAAGTCATTCTTGTAATAAGAACAAAATCAGATTTAAATGGAAAGCCTCTCTAATCGCAAAGTCCATGCTTGTGACTGTTCTGGGAGATGACCTTCTTCGGCATCACATATGTAACTGGAGAACAACACAATACTTTTTTAATAAAGAAAAAAAAATTTTCTATTTCTCTGTGTATAACATGATTCTAGTGGTACAGATAACTGTGTTTATGTTTAAAAAAAAAATTCCTTGAAATCATACGAATGTGAACACACCTTCTATAGATAGTCCTGTCTTAGGATCATCCAGAAAGATGAATACCTGCTCCTCTCTTCAAATCTTCAGATAGTTACATAAAGAAATTTTTCCAGCCAAAATCTTATGTCCTATGATGATGTCCTCACAGTATTTTTTGATGTCATCCTAACATATACTCACTAATTATGTAGTAGGCTTTGAGATTTACTGAGATGAAATTTGGGCTAAAAGAGGAGTAGATCTACATGGACCTACCAAAAAATCTGGTATTCATTGTATTTACAAAGAAATACAACTTTACTTCTTTCAAGTATACGTACTTCTTTAAAAAGTATAGGTTCTTAAGAGGTTTGCATTGATCTGAGAATAAGTACTTTTAAAATTGTCATATTGGTTAGGTACATGAAGAGATGCTTCTAACATGATTCTAAAGTTTTTATATCTCTTCAAAACAATTTTATTCATTTAAACAGTTATATTTTTACATTAATTTTACATTGTTAAGAATATGAAGTTAAAAAATGTAAACTTTTGAAAACATACGTTATGCCTGAAAGTTGAGTCTCATTTAATCTCAAAACAATTCTAGGGGAAGCTAGGATGGTTCAGCGAGTTGAGTGCTCACGTTGCAGCCCCAGGGACCGAGGATCGAATCCCAGTCCCGGCTAGTGTGGACCCATATGCTGAACTGGGGTCTGCTTCCCATGTGGGAGGCCCCAAGTTTGGTTCTCACCCCCTGGCTCAGCCCCTGGCTGGAGGGGGGTGTGTCTTCCCTGTGGGAGGCCCCCAACCTAGTTCCCGCCCTGTGCAGTTCCCATCCACCTGCGTGAAATGAAATCGTGTCGAAAACTGATGATGTACAACTATGGAGACTGTTCTGGGCCCTCCCCCTTTTCTCTGTCTCTCTCTGTCTTTGCCTCTCTCTGTTTCTGTCAAAAACAATAAAATAAATCTTAAAAAACAATAACAATTCTATTGTGTAGGTTTTATGATGTCTATTTACAGTTAAGGAAACTGGTATTCAATTAAGAAAACCGTTGCATTCTTCTATGACTCAATTAAAAATATTACTTAATATTATATTTGTGAATTTATCCATGCTGAGATATAGTTTAGGTACATTCACTTAAAAGTGCTATATCATATTTCATCATATTACAGTATATACTGCAATTTTTGTCTGTAGAGTTGTTTCCATGGGTTTTTTTTATAACAAACAATATTCCCATAGACATTCTTGTGCATGCCTTCTCAGTAAATGTGGAGGAATTTCTTGAGGAATTATACCGACAATTAAAATTGCATCTAATATGTACACTTTCAACTTGATAGGTAATGCCAAAGAGTTTTTCAAAGTGTTTTACTATATGAAGTCCTGCTAGCCATGTATGGAAGTCCCCACAATATCAAACGTTGACTTCTTGGTGTAGTCAAACTTTTTACATTTTTACCAGAAAAATTAGTATAATGATATTTTACCATGCTATTGATTTGTGTTTCAATATTTATCAATAATCAAACATATTTAATATGTCTATTGACTATGTTTGATCTGTAAAATTATATATTATTTATACCCTTCTTTTTCAAATATCTTATTTGACTTTTTCTTTTTGATTTCTTTCTTTATGCAGTACACAGAATCTAACAAAAATTACTTTATAAAACAATAATGTAATTAATTTATGTGATACCAAAAAGATGGAAATAAAAGATTGGCCATAAAAAAGAATGGGAGAAGGGAAGCTGGGATAGTTCAGCTGTTGAGCACTTGGCTCCCAATCCTGAGGTCCAGGGTTTGATTCCCTGCCCTGGCTGGTGCAAATCCCATATGCCGAATTTCAGCACATTTGGTAAGTGCTGGGATGGCTTGGTGGTGAAGGTTCTAGCCTCCCATGTGGGAGAACCTACTTCAGTTCTGGCCTGTGTGGCCCCACATCCACCTGTGTGGGATGAAACCATGTCACAACTAATGATGTATAACTAAGGAGACTGCTCTGGGCCCTCCCACCATCTCTCTCTCTTTCTCTCTCTCTCCCTCTCCCTCTCTCTGCCTTTCACCTTCTCTCAAAACAATAAAATAAATCTTTAAAAACTGTAGAATGGGAGAATGATGATCAAAATCATTGTTTCTAAGATTTTATGTACACTGGCCATTATTCTTCTGTCTGTAATAATAGTTGCAGTTAATGTCTTTTACTTTGGGTTTTTTATTTTAAGATTTCCTCTGTTGTATCATTTTATGAATAGGTAGTTTTAATTTGCTGCTATAGTCGAATTAATTTATTGTTTATACTTATTGAGTTTTTATAATTTTTTTGTATATTAAAGTTATAAAATTTCTCATATACTTTTGGAATAAAGTCTTTAAAATTATCTTTGTATTTGGAATGAACAGTGATTCTGTTTCACATGTTCACATTTTAATGATCAATTCATAATAACACATTGAATATTACATAGTTTTGCCTCAGATTAGCAATTTCAGCTATATTAAACATTGTATTTCTATACATGCATGGAAGTGTTTCTATTGGTCTATTTACCTATCCCTAAGACTGTGCAATATTGTCTTACTATAGTCTAAATATACAAGGGCTGTCTAGAAAGTATCCAGTCTTGTAATATGAGAAATAGAGGCATTCATGGCTGGATTTTTCCGGACACCACTCGTAAGTCTTAATATCTGGTCACATACATGCTACACCTAGTTCTCCTTCTTGAGGAAAGTCCTAATGCTCTTCAATATAATTTATAGGTTGCTTAGGCTAGATATAGATATCTAATATTTTCATCAATATTTGTCAAAAAGATTCACTAGACTGAGTGTCTTTATAAAATACCATGTTCACATATATGTTAGTCTGTCTTCAGTCTCTGTTATTTTTCTCCATTAATCTATTACCTAGTCTCATCTTTATTGTTATCTGTTAGAGCAAGGGTTTCCATCTATTTTTTTCCTGGAGTATTGCCTAAAGAGAGTTCAGCAGAAGTGAACTAGGAAACTAGTAGAAGAATAATGAACACAGAACCCAGAAAAGATGGGAAAGGAAAGGTGCAATGTCAGTCAAAATTGCATAGAGAATAGCTTCAGTCTGAACACACAGGGTAAAACTCTGCCTTATAATTAATTTATTCTTCAGAGTTTCCCCAACTAGGGGTAAGGAACAAGGTGACATTATGACATGCATGGGCCCTAGGCACTTTTACCATCATGCGTCCAATTCCTCTATTAAAAATTAGTTAAATTTGTATTTAATGACTACATTAGTACAATGATGAATGCAATCCAGATGGATTGCATACTATATACTCATATAATTGTATTAATATTTTTCTTCTGGTTTAAAAATAAAATATAAATACTTCTGCAGGCCCCTAAAATTAGTATGGGCCCTCGGCACTGTGTCTATGGTGACTAATGGATGTCTGCACTAGCGAGGAAGCTGGGCTCCTGTGCTCCTGCGGCCTCTGACATTGCTTAATGGCTGCCCTGACTCTTGTTCAATGAGTACTGGAACAAGGACAGTTTCTGCATAAAGAGTTACGGTTGCTGGCTGTTGGTTGTGAAAACGAACTTGAGGAACTAAAGGATTCACAAAAATTTTAGACAAAAATGATTCTGGAGTATTCTAACATTATCTGCTAAATAGCCTTGGGTATTCTTGGCCCTGTACATTTCCATATAAAAATCAAATCAGCTTGTTATAATAACTGTCACAAACTCCTGTTGACGTTTTAATTGAAAATGCCTTAATTCTACAGAACACTTTGGAGAGAGTTCTTTAACATATTAAATCTTATAATGCATGAAGATATCATCTGTTTACTTATATCTCATAATAAAGTTTTATAATTTTTCCCAAAGGTCCTTGCACTTTTTTTATCAGATATATCCCCAAGTAATCAATATTTTTTATTCTAGTGTAGATAAATCATATTTAAAATTTTCTTTGTTGCTTATGTAAGAAATACAATTGATTTTTAATGTTTATTTTGATCCACTAAACTTTAATATCCTCTTATTAATTTGAATAATTTGTCAGTAGATTCTTTTAGATTTTCTTTCTCCATAATCATATCATCTGAGAATAAGAGTTTTGTCTGCTCCCCTCCATATTTTATACCTTTTATTTATTTTTTATTGCTTTTTGTTTTTTTTAGCTTATTCCACTGGCTAGACCCTCCAGAACAATGTTGAATAGAACTGGTAATAGTAGACATTTTCATCACCAATTTTAAAGAGAAATTTCCATCATATACTTTTAAGTATAATACTCTAAGTTTTTTAAAATATCTGTTACCAGGTTAAGATGATTCATTCTTTTAAGTTTTGGTTTGTTTTCCATTTATCTTTTTCCATGAATGATGTTGGATTTTGTGATTGCTATAAATTTTCAACTTGGTTATGCTAATGATCTACTATTAATTTGCATTTTACTGAATTCAATGTGCTAATATTCTGTTTAATTTTTTGCATTGGTATTTAAAAGTGAGATGGATTCATAATTTTGTTCTCTTATTGTTTTTATCAGGTATTAGTGGTCATACTAAACACATTAGGTATTTTAGGGAATAACACTCTAGAAGTTCCCATCAAAATTCTAGCAAGTTATTTTGTGGATATTCACAAACTGATTCAAAACTTTATATAAAGAGGCAAATAACCCAAGATAACCAACACAATATTAAAAGAACAAGGTTGGAGGATTGACATTACCTAACTTCAATACTTACTATAAAGCTACAGTAATCAAGACAGTGTGGCATTAACAAAACAATAGACAAATAGAGCAATGCAACAAATAGAGAGCCCAGAAATATACCCACATAAATATAGTCAACTGGTCTTTCACAAAGAAGCAAAGGAATTACAATGGAGCAAAGATAGTCTTTTCAACAAATGATTCTATAACAACTGTACATTCACATGCAAAAAATAAATTCAGACACAGACCTTATACCCTTCACAAAAGTTAACTCATAATAAATCATAGACTTAAAACTTCTCACCAAAGAAGATATAGAGATGGCAAATAATCAAATAAAAAAAATTTCCACATCATACGTCTTTAGGAAACTGCAAATTAAAACATGAGATACTACTACACGCCTCTTAAATGGCCAGAACACTGAGAAAACCAAATGCTGGTGAGAATATGGAGCAACAGGAACCCTCACACATCACTGGTGGAGATGCAAAATAGTATAGCCACTTTGGAAGACAGTTTGGTGGTTTCTTATAAAACTAAACATACTTTTTACCATGTAATCCAGCAATTGCCCTCCTTGGTATTTATCCAAAGGAGCTGAAAATTTATGTCCATACAAAAACCTGCAGATGGATGTTTCTAGAAGCTTTATTTATAATTGCCAAAACTTGGAAGGAACCACAATGTCCTTTAGTATGTGAATAGAAAAATAAATTGTAGTACATCCAGAAAATGTAATATTATTATTCAGTGAAAAAAAAAAAAGAATAGGCTTTCAAGCTATAAAAAGAAAGAGAGGGGGGAAGCCGGGATGGCTCAGTGGGTTAAGCGCTCACTTTGCAGCCCCGGGGACCGAGGATAGAATCCTGGCCCCGGCCCGTGTGGACCCATATGCTGAACTGGGGAATGCCCCCAGTTCGGTTCTCACCAGGGTGAGACCCCAGCCCAGTTCCTGCTCTGTGCAGCCCCGCGCCCACCTGTGGAATGAAACTATGTGGAAAAACCAATGATGTGCATCAATGGAGACTGTTCTGGGCCCTCCTCCTTCTCTCTTTCTCTGTATCTCTCTCTCTCTCTGTCAAAAACAATTAAAAAAATCTTTAAAAAGAAAGAGAGGAAACTTCAATGCATATTATTATACTAAGTGAAAGAAGCCAATCTGTAAAGGCTACGTATTGTGTGATTCCAACCATCTGAATTCTGGGAAAGGCAAAACCATGGAAACAATAAAAAGAGTTTTTAAAATTGTCCTATGCACCTCTTCCATTTGACTGTTACTGAGTTATATTTTTTACAATAAATTGGAAAATGTAAAGAAAAAATAATCGGTGGCTATCAGCGCTTAGGTGGAAGAGGAAGAGGAATAAATAGGCAGAACATGGAGGATTTGGGGGTTAGTATAACTATTGTGCATAATATTGTAATGGTGGAAACATGTCATTATACATATGTCAAAACTCACAGACTATACAAAATCAAGAGTGAACCCTAATGTAAACTATGGACTTGGAGTGATAATGATCTGTTAATGTAGTGTAGCATAATGTAGTATTAATGTAAATTTATAGATTATAACAACTGTACTACTCCAGTGGGGGATGTTAATAGTTGGGCAGGCTGTTCATGTATGAGAACACTCTGTACTTTCTGTTCAATTTTGCTGTGAATCTAAAACTTCTCTAAAAAGTTAAGTAATAATTTTAAAAATCTTTCAAAGTGTTCAGCTTTCTGACTATGCCGTGGCTTTTATTTTAAATGTATTATGCTGTTTTTATGTTCATTGTTATGCTCACCATTGTTACTACTAATAAAGTGCAGAGAAAAAAATGAAAAGCAATTACCCCTGACTCTTTGTAACCTAATGCAGCAGGTGTTTTCCATTTTTGCTTATTACTTTCCTATTGTTATTTGCAAATAGCTTATTTTGCACAGTTGATGCCAAGCATAAATTATAATCTACAGTCTCTTTTTTTGCCACTTGAAATTGTATTACAAATATTTGTCTCCTCTGTCTTTATAATTGTCATTTTTCATAGTTGTATAATAGCCCACTATGTTAATGTACCATAATTTAGAAAGCCTTTCCTTATTGTTGAACATTTATTCTATTATACATAATGTTGCACTGAATATTCCTTGGACACATACCTTCTTGCTTGAGTTGAATTATTCCTTTAGGAGAAGTTTCCTAGTGTGGAATTACTATAACAAAAGCCATGAAAATATTTGTTTTTTGCTACATATTATCATTTTCCTTTCAGAAGTATAATAATTTATACTGACATGAGCAGAGTATGAATGCATAGATTTAACTACATTTTTTTTCCTTTGGCCTGAATACTATCACCTCTAATGATCATTTACTAGTCATGATGTTTTAAACTGATTTAATCATTGTATTTAAAATTTGGTTTTAATAATCATGTTTATATAGGAATGTCACTATTATCATAATAGTAATTCTATACTCATGTATGTGTGAACGTGTTTCTTACAAGAAAAAAATATCTGAAACAAGTTGATTAATAATTGGCAATTAGCACCTTGCTTGCAAGTTTGCAGTTTTGAAAGTTTGAAAATAGTTTTATTTTTGCAGTAAATTAAACACTTACATTGGTAGTTGTATTAAAATAATTACAACTACCCTAATCTGTTTAGCAGAACTTTTCTTAAGTATTGCAAACTTTAAGATAATCTCTGCTGATCAGGTTAATTACAAAACTAGAGGTTTGATTTTAACATCACTTTCTTAAGTAACGAATGAGGACAGTCACAGACTCAAATTTTCTTAATTGTGGACTTTACTTTTTTCACTGTTCCAATATGGGCATGGCTTTGAGAACTCAGACAGAACAACAGACTGGCTCAGCAATGCTGGGATAGATTTAGTATTTAAAGTTCAGTCAAATACCAAAAGGCCCAGAGGTTTTCTTCTGTACTAAAATAGCAAATCCTATTACTTAGAAAATTGCAATCTTACCCTCACCATTTGTTGATGTTTTCATGGGTAGTACTGCCTTTCACTGTGGTTCTGCAGTCCATTTTTTACTATGCTTGATCATATTGAGTTGATAAAACTCAGTTATATATTTTTACTGATTCCTACAAATTTTTAAATGCATTCTCTAAATAAACACTCATAAAAATTGGTCTGGCCAGTACCTTTCTAAAAAATGTATAAATTAAATTAAGATTTCTCCTTACTCTCCCATGTTAAATTGCTGGCTGCCTCAACAAAATAGCAATTTATAAGTTGTTTTAGGCTATTTTTTCCTAGCTTAAGCAGTATTAAATTTCTATAGAGATGTTGCTCTAAGATTGGTAGGTTAAATTGGCCTTCTTATGGTGTACATATATATGAAAATTCAACTTTTTTACTAATGTCCATATCGAATATCTGATGAACATATTTTCCCAAAGAAATCAGTTTTTTTCAGAGATTATTTAGACCTTTGGATATTGAAAACTTATTAAGTTAAACCCCATCAGGGACAAAAAAAATCTCTGCTCTGTCCAAGTAATAAGTATATTTTATTAACCCATGTTTGATAAGCACTGAGTTTTAAATTAAAGGTAAAATTATTTACTTAAAACTAAATTGAGTTTTTAATTTCAATTTCATGCAGAAATCCACATAAACATAATATTATGTAGTATTGCCAATATGAGAAATTAAATAGTGGATGTTATAGAGTTTCAACAGGCATTAAAAGATTAAACAGGTAATATTATAAACAACTTTATGCTAACATATTTAACAATTAAGATAAAATGGAGAAATACTGTGTAAAGCACAAGTTACCATAATTGACACAAGATGGAATAGAAATGCTGAATGGCTCTATGTCTATTTACATAATGGAATTTGTTACTTAGAAAAGAAGAGAGAGAGAGAGAGAGAGAGAGGGAGAGAGAGAGAGAGAGAGAGAGGCCACTAACTCCTAGGACAGATGTGTTCATTGATGAATTATTTGAAAACTCTCTTGGGGAAGCCGGTATGGCTCAGCAGGTTAAGCACTCACTTTGCAGCCCCAGGGACCAAGAATCAAGTCCCGGCCTCAGCCCGTGCAAACCTACATGCTGAACTGGGATATGCTTCCCAAGTGGGAGGCCCCCAGTTTTGTTCTCGCCCCCCTACACCAATTGGGCCCCTGGCTTGAGAGGGCATGTCTCCCACATAGGAGGCCCCCAGCCCAGTTCCTGCCCTGCATGGCTCCCACCCACCAGTGTGGAACAAAACCATGTCGAAAACAGATGACGTACAATGATGGAGACTGCTCTGGGCCCTCTGCCTTTTCCCTATCTCACTCTGTCTCTGTCAAAAACAATAAAATAAATCTTTAAAACAAAAAGAAAAATTTCTCCAGGTCATTTCTCCAGCCATCTCCCCCCATCATTCATGTGCTACAACCTCATTTATGTATGTTGCCCCACCCTTAAAATTTCTGTATTGTACCCTAAAAAGAATCCCAACTATTACTCTCGTCTTACTTCTTTATGTTCCCTTTACCTACATCAACGCAGCAGAATCTATTTTTCTGTTTTATGTCACAGTCGCTTCTGTCCAAAGATGGAATATACCCTACTTTCTTCATGGAAATCATAACAGAGAAACGGCCAGAAGGGATACAGGTTTGCACATGAAGTAAGATAAAAGAACTATGATCTACTTTAAAGTGATTCCCTTTATAGTTACCTTTATTCCATGGTTAGTGATTAGATTATAGTTTGCCAATATAAAAAGCCCATAGGGGCCAGCAGACTAAATGTGTAAATCAAGCCAGATTATAAAACTCAAAATGATGGCAGTTCTGGCAGCCTAGAGAATACATTCTCTACATATGGTACTTAAAGTTTGCTTTTTTTTTTTTTTTGTCTTTTCAGCACAGCAGACTTTGAGTAAGTAGGATGATTGGCTGTCAATTTGTTGCCTACAATTTAGTGCCATTGTCTAATTTTTTGGTCATTTTTGTATTGTTCCATTTGATTTACTTAAAAATATGCAAGTGTGTTAATTTCCAAGAGGAGATAAAAAGTTCTTGAGTCTACATCAGACAAAAGTTAGTGAAGCAAATGAGCAAAAAGCACATGTGAAAAATGAGAGAGTTAAGATGTACCTCAAAACACAAAAACTATTAAAGTATATATTACTGAGCATTCAACTTTTGACAAGGAAAACATAGGGCCACTGTTTCTTAATTTTGTTTGTACTGCTTTTTAATCTTGACAGCAACTCTGAACTAGGTGAGGTCATATTTATTACAGTAAATTATTTTTCATTTTCTACTTTCTTATGAAAAGGATTTAGAATGGCTAAGATTAAGTAAATAAAATAAAAATATTTAAGAAATAGATTTGATACACAGTTTGGAATTAAAATATATTTACATATGAAGTTACTACACAGGGTATATACCATGCATTTACACACATTTGCTAAAGAAGGACCTTAATTTGGCTCTAATCTAATGAACCACCATAACACTGTATAACTCATAGTATCCATAAGATAAAAACCCATTAAGATGTTTGGGATGAATCTATTTCTGGAAGAGAAATGAATTTCTCTTATGGACCCTCATAGAAAGCATATGGGTATCTTGATGAAAAAGTTGTTCTCAGTAACAACTCATCAACACATATTATGATAACCATAATAGACTATTTTTATAATTTTTGTTCAATATGCACTGATGTCAACAAGTAAGAACACTTTTAGAAGAGGGCTGAGAAGAGGTGGCATACCCCTATTTGGCAGAGGCAGACATGGAAAGAACAAAGTTGTCTCTTATAAAAAGAGGGAGCTGAGTTGAGGGTTTATTAATAACCACATTTTATTGCAATGATATGTATAATCTCTATATATTCTTTCCAAGTGACCTGTTATAATCAACACTTTTCAGTTGATAAATACTGCATTATAGATGACATCACTGGACCATAACCATACATCTAATTAGTGAGAGAACCAAGATTTAAAGGAGGCTGGTGAGATCCAAAGCACAAATCATTTCCATTACACCTTATCCGGTAGGTAGATAAGGAGGCAGATGCAATTAACCAGATGAAGAACTTTGCAACTATTTTATTGTTTAAAAATAACTAGGATTTGAATTCCTGAGGATGAAGTGTTAATGAATCATGAGCTGTTTCAGCTGTGTAAAACTCAACTGTAAAGTACTGAAAATAATTCTAGAATTTAATTTTAATTTTAGCAGTAACTTTCAGAGCATTTGTTTCCCTATAAATATATGTTCCTATTAATCTTACATTCAGTGACCACTTCTACTCAGGATGAAGACATTGCACTGAAGCTAATTATTATCTCCCTTGTTGCAGCCTAATGCTATTAAAGATGAAAGTTTTGCCGTCTTATAGCCTGAGGGTATCAGACATGATGTATGACACACTTGCCTTATTAATAATTCTTTTTTAAATTTAGGGTTAAAAAAAAAATAAAGTGAAAGGGTTCTGGCATTTGAAAACAACTAAGCCTTTATCCCATCCATTATTAATTCACATAAGAAAAACAGCTATGATGGCAAAGGCCAGATACTTATACACAGGCCATAAATATGGATGAATAATTCATTTTTCTATTAATTTTAAATTTATAGTCTAATGGCTGAACTCTAGTTTTTCTTCTTCTGGAAGGGCATGCACCAAGCAAAATACTACAATGTCAATAGTCAAGACATAAAGCCCTGCAGTAAGCAAAATGAGATTTATTATACACATATTTATCTTATTTGAATGACACCTTATTCATAGAGCCTATATTATGACTCACTAGAAGGGTCTAAAAAAACATATCTTTTCTTAGAGGTAGCCTTACATATTAGGAGGTATTTGCCTCTCTGTTAGACAACACGTGATTTAAGAACTGCCAGAAGGCCCCTGTGCCCCCAAATAGTATCCTGCTTAACATATTTCATAATTCAGGGCATTTTCTTCTGTAATTCTTCATTACAATTTAAATGTATTCCCCATCTCTCAACTTCTTACTCTAAATCAAACAACAAAACTGAAGGTCAAAACTTGGAATTTATGCACTATACAAGGAGGTTCTTAATGGTCTCTTCCGAGATTACCTAATTCTGAGACTCTGAAAAGAGCTCATCTCAATTAAAAGGTTATTCCTATAACAAATAGTTACTGACCAGACTCTGGAATCTGGCATGAAGAGGCCAATCATGGGTAGTTTGGGGCTGTCCATGTTGCCTATTGGGTGCATGCTTGTCCAAGCATAATAATGAGTAAATCATACACACTCAGCTTGCCTACAGCAGAGTATGAAGAACTGCCACACACACACACACACACACACACACACACACACACACCACCACCACCACCACCACCACCACCACCACCACCACCAACAACAACAACAACAACAACAACAACAACAACAACAGCAATTTATCTCTCAGCTGCACAGAGGCTCCACACATTTCAATTCATCTTTCCTCCTCCATTCCCATATACCTCCGGTGCTGGGTATCATAGCTTATATCTGTTTTGCGATATCATTCTGATTCTGGGTCTTTATGATACTACCTGGATAAGCTGGTGCAGTGGACAGTAGAAATATTTCTGGAATCCATTGCCATACCAGATAGCTAATAATATCTTTACTACAAACATAAGTGGTTCTGAATTTCATATATATACCAACAAACTCAAACTAAATATATCTCTGATTCAACTTCCTTTTAGCCAAATTCTGAAAATTTTCTGGTTATTACAGAGAATGGGACGTTGGAATGGAAATAGATGACACGTGGATTGGAATTTTTATCTATATGTGTAAGTACGTTAGACTATCTTACATTTGCAAACTTAAAAAAAAAAATAGGTGACTGTATGTGCTCAATGCTAGGGTCCCTCCAAAGGCTGCTTTAATTGAGAGGATCTGTGGTTTAAACTCATTAGCTTTCTGGTGAATAGACCCCTATGTCCTGTAACATTTCAGATAAAGGAAAGTTAGAAAAGCTTGATGCCATATCCCTGGGTGAACAACAGCAAGGACAAAGGCATACGTGTAATTTTTTATTTTTTACTTTTTAATTGTTAAATTTAATAAAAAAACTAAACTACTATAAAGCATGCCAGATACTAAAAAGCCAATTAATATGATGGCAGTGATAATGAAATCTCTTAATGAAATACACAGAATGGAAGCCTACCTATCTTTTTTCAAAAATCTAGCCACACTAGAAATTGTTAAATTTCTCAAATTTATTTCATTTAATATTTAATTTATTTTCAGTAATGTCTCTTTTCAAAAACATAAAGCCTTTCAAGGAATGATTTACAGCATTATTAAATAATATAAGTATCAGCTTAAGCTTTATATGGTCATCTTTTATACCCTTTTTATAAGGAATTTTAATTTATTAATATGTTTCTCAATCCTTTAAGAGAAAGTAACTTTTAAAATGATTTCAGTTAATTGTTCAATAAGATATGTAAAATGCTTCTTAACGAAATTGTCTTTCCCATAGTCCCAATGTATAATTCACTACTGAAAATATTTCTATTTCCAAAGCTACTGTATACTCATGAGGTTGAATTTTTTGTCTAAGAGGATTTGTGAATAAAAGAATCAGTAGATCAGAGGTGAGGAAAGGATTTGTAAAGTCCATTAACTTATACTATTCTGCCTGTAGTCATATTTCACATGATCATAGATAAAATCCATATTAATTTTAACCACCTGAAAAGAGGACTCCATTTCTTTTCCTATTTCTAATCTGCCTTTTATTATGCTTCTACCATGTGCCAGTTACCGTAGCTATCAAAAGTAAACAGGGCTCTGCCAGGTCATTGAATCACTGGGAACAGTATTATGCTTTATTTATTATTGCATTTCTTGATCCTAGCACAGGGTCTTGTGATCAGATAGTTATTACATGTGTTGTGGGAGTAAGAAAGTTATATAGAAGCTGGTTTTAAAATAACTAGATAGAGACCTTTGTTTAGCAAAATATCTTAATGGGCAATTGTGACAGTAGCATGATCATTCTAAAGATATAGCCAGGAGAAAGCCAAAGAATTATATGAGCAAAAAGTTTTTTTAGGTGGAGGGTACTTAAATTAGGGAGGAGAAATAATTAAATCAAAGAAGATTGGACACTCAACATTAAGGCAGGAGGCTGGATCTAGCTGGAAATGATGACAGGTGGAATTTTTGTGGTGGTATGAGACCTCCTTTAGGGAAAAGCAAACCAAACATTTAGAATATGGAATGACATCAATTAAGAAGGCAAAGACTTTGGAGAGATGACTACAATTTTCTGCTGGAAAAATAAATTTCTTTTATTTTCATTTCTTGATTTTCATCCCCAAAAGGTGTCGGATATATCTTTTGCAAGGCATTTTGTAATCTGACCCAATTTGCAAATTTCTTTTCAGGGCTTATCTTATTTTATGTCAATGTTTCATTCATAAAAAAGACATAAACACAGATTAGTTTCACTTGTCCATCCATACCTGGAGACTTGGGTGATCTATAGTTCACTTTCTGCTCTAGTAAATTAAATAAAGATGCAGAGAAATAGCATACATGGAGAATGTTATAGGAAATCTATAATACTGATAAAACCTATGGGTTTAGTAGAAATCAGACAATTGAGAGTTTTTATTTTGTTATTTTTCCTGGTAAAACTTAACCCATTTATTGCAAAACTAGGACAAACCTTAAAAACAGTGAACAAAACAATGTAAGATATTTTATTAAAATTTGTCTAGCTAGCCAGGTTTAAAATATACTTTTTTGTTTTTCTAGAAAGTGATTGTAGGGTACCCCGAAAGATTGTACACATTCTTAATATTTTTTAAACTAGTAAAGCACAAATTTTATCTGTGGGCACAAAATCAAATTAATTTGTGATGACCCATCTCCACTACCACCTCTTCTTTGAAGCCCTATCTGATTCTGTTCTACTCCATTTAGTTCTATATTGTTGACCAGGTCATTCGGTTTTTATTGACAGGACAAAAGTATTAGGAATTTTTATTAGAAACTGAAAAGCCTCTTGGGAGATAACTTATCTCCAGGTAAGAGAGGAAGAAGACTTAGAAATTTGGTTTGAGCCTTTGGACTGGTTTTGGATGGTAGAAAACCGACTGCATGATTCTGAATATATCATCCCTTGTGTGGATTCATAAATAAACCCTAAGGTGAGGAGAACTAAAATACAGAGTGAGAACATTTAGGGAAAGAAATATAGCTAGAAAATGAGAGCCCATTGTTTAACAATATTGATATTAAGTCTTCAACGATAAAAAACAACAAAAAAAACACCAGGAGATAAAGCACATAGTTCAGATATTAGTGTGTTCCACATCCAGCAGCAAGAAGGGCCTCAGAGTTGATACAGACAGGTAGTAATGCCTTCTACTGGCATCAGCAGAAAAATGGAACCCTTTGCAAATTATCTCCCTTCTCTCTCTCTCTCTCCCCCTTTCTATCTCTTTCTCTCTGCCACCGTCCCTCACTCTTTCTTTCTTTTCTGATCAAAGTGACAGCAAACTCAATTAGAATTATCAGGAAACTGAATCAAGGTATCTCCGTGAAGGATTGACTGCAGGACAGGCAGAAGTAAAGCTGGACATTGGTTACAACGCTTACCAGGGAAGTTAATGGCGCCTGAGATCTCTCTAGATCTCTTCTGTCTTCCTCTTTCTCTATTACGACATCATTCTCTCCTGCTGTAAATTGGAAGTCTTCCACATGGTGGACAACATGCTGTTGAAATCTTTAAGGCCTTATCTGCTATTTCTCAGAAAAAGCTGACCCTTGCTTCATCTAGCATCAAATTATAAATTCCAAGTAGAGGGTTAATTTGAGTTAGGCACCCAGCACCAAGCGAATCAAGTAGATAGCAGTTGGAGAGATGGGGAAACGAGGATGATTTTAAGAATATGTAATCTTTCAGAGCACATGTTTAGTTCTGGGGGAGGAACATTTCCTTGTAAAAGAGAGACAGTGTTTCCAAAAGAAAAAGAAAGGGATGATGGGTGGACATAAGAACTATTAGAACAGGAATACAGTAAGCGGTCGCATCTTTAACATGAACACACATGCTCTTAACCTCTGTCATTGGCTGCCCCAGGACAAACATCTGAAATCTTTATTGGTATTGGTATCGGTGGGTGCCAGCAGACATCAATAGCAGGGATCATTGCTTTGTGAATCATTATTGACAGGGCATAAGACCACAGTGAGCTAGAGCAGGAGAGGAGAAAAACAGGTCGTGCTATTGTAAACAAGATTACTGGGGACTCCTTGAATCTCAGGGCAAGTATCTAAGTATGGATTAGATTCCCATAGAGCGGATGGTAATGAATCCAAGGAGACAATTTTGGTAAGATGCTCCTATTTAAATTTTAGGTTGCTATGGCCTGAGAAATATGGACTTCGTATATTTATAGACTATGTAACTGTCTCCTCTATCAGATGTGGATCCTAGCACTATGCATAGATGCTCAAGAAAGACAATATAGTGCTGAACTGTGGTATAGATTACATCCACCTTAAACTGTGGATTTCTTACATATCTATTCTCTGCATATATCTTTTAAAAGTAGTTTTTTTATTCAGTTATATTGTGAAATCATGGGTTAAGTCAATTCAAAACATAAGTGCATAGCAACGCAGGAAGAGTGGTAGAATTGGTTAGCAATTTATGAATGTCTAATGTCATAAAAGTCTCAGGCACAAATCCAGCACCTATGGTGATGGTGGGAGAAAGCACTGTGGCAGGGAGAAAAGGCAGAATCAGTCCTTAAGACTTAAGAAATTTTTACCTATGAGTCAGTTCTCACCAGGACCCAATTTGAAGGCGCAGCCATTGGATTGAACAGGGCCTTGGAAAAGTATGCACCTGGGCGAGGCGCAGGTGCATTAAGTCTTACAAAGGGGAACTGGAGTAATAGCAATATTTCACTGGGGATTATTCAGTTTAGAGTACTTAGTTGGAAATCAGGAAGACAGACTAGGGCAGAACCTTAGCCTTATCATTAAAGCAACAAAAGGAAAAGGAGAGAGCTTTGACTTAGAGGACAAATAAGATCCCAGTTGTTACCTGTGTGGAACATTCATCCTGAATTTTACTGTTAGGAAAGATATCTCAAGAGCAAAGTAGAGAGCCAGCAACCTTGGCTGCTACATTGGATTCTGACTCTCAGTGGGTGTTAGATCTATGCTACAGCATACCAGACCAGGAAGGGGATGGTGTAAGATCTAGGGTACTAATCTACTTGTATATGTCAGGATTAGCACAGAAACTGTAACAGGAAAGAGTTTGCAAGAAATGGGAGCACCAATAGACTGAGCTACAAAGATGCAGAGAAAAACAAGACAAGACTGACAGCCATTGACTCAAAAGAAGGATGATGCTGAATACTGTACTCCCCTTCTTAAATTTTAATTGCTTAACTGGAAAGAATTGAAACACCATTCAACAGCTGTGGGTATGATTAGATTTTAGAGGATGAACACTATCTAGTTCTAGAGGGGTGTATGTTCTTGCCGTTTGAAGAGGTGAGTTTTAATCTGTAAATTGTTTACACAAGACTTGCACTAAGTTGCAGGAGATCGGAGCTGAGAGTAACAGGTGGTGGGTCTTTATTTTTTAACTGCAGTGTTGTCCTGGGAGCATGTAACCAGAAGCACTCAGAGGTATGCGGTGCCCTTTGTGGGCAGCTCCCCTTGGTATGGTGCAAGAACTGTATTCAGTCAAGCTGTCAGAACAAAGACAGCTGTGAGAGGGGGCCCATGAAGCTATTCATCAAGCTCTGAAGCAGCTAGCTCTTCACTAGTCTGGAGTTATTTACTGGTGGTTGATGATGACAAAGTTGAGTAAAGCAGAAGCTTATGAGGCTTATGGTTTTCTATTTTGGTGAGAAGGTCATCGTGAAAGAGAGAATTTTAAGGTGCTTAGTGTATTCAAATCTAGCCTTGATTAATATGGTGATATACCCATAAAATAGAAAAAAGCATTTTTAGAACCGTAGTTTGTGATGTTATAAAAACTTGAATTCTGTATCTGTAAATTATGTAACTGTATCAGTTAGGGTTCAATCAGAAAAGCAGACCCAACAGAACATATAAATCATCACAACACTATGAGAAGAACTGATTGAAGCACATTTTAAACTTTAAACCTAGTAATGCTACTAATTAGATGTATATTTCGGTAAAGAACTTAAAATCTCCATCCTGTGTCATCTGTAAATACTGAGATTTAGTATACTTGTGTATGTTAACTTGATCTTTTCACCAGGGCTGTGAATTCCCTGTAGGTCAGGTATCCTGATCAAGTCTGCTAAACCTCTTTGGGAACGTAGAATATTCAGCATGGACTAGCATATACTAGCTATTGACTAAGAGAAAAGATCATTGAGTAGAGATTTATAAAAGATAATTTACAGATTAATCAATTAGTTTGATTAAACTTAGTGTATTGTGCCATTATTATGTAGACACTTAATAAATATTATTTGGTTAAATATAATGATTTTTAAATATAGTACAGGTATCTTGGAGAATCTTGCTTTTGTTGGCATGTTTGAAGCCAAAAAAACCAATACACCTGTAAACTTAAGTTCAAGTCTGTTTGAATTTCCATTTTTTAAAAATATATGTAATCTATAATCTAAGCTTCTAAGTGTTTTAAATAAAAAAAAAAAAATCTAACCATATCCTTCAACTTTGGTCTCAGCTAGCGAGAATAAAATGTTGTATACTTCTTTTAGCTGATAGCCATCTGCTACAGAAACATTCAAATGTCAGCTCATCAGAATTTAAAAGGACTTCCCGAACAGAAGTTCACTGAAATTTCAGAAACTTTAATGGAACTTCTGTTGCAAAATGATGCTGTCTCGGCTTTAGGCTAATCCCCAAAACACACCTACAAATTTATCTCTCAAAATGTCTGCCACAGAGAAGGAGTAGGATCAGTTTTACAGTTTTTATGGCAAAGGTTAAAATAAGTAATTTCCACAGCAGCTGTCGACATAGAGCCTGCCTTTGGAGGCTGCTTTCCTTAGAGAATTTTATTTCTTCAAATGTCATAATTATAATTCCATCTCTAGTGACTACTCAAGGAAATCTGGCAGCAGGAGACAGCCTGGGTCACATTTTAATTACGGATGCATTCTCCTGTCTGAAGGGCCAGGAGCTTGTTGCTAGTCATGTCACAGGACCCTCTACGTACTGTGAATAATTAAATGCACTTTTCAGTGGATGGCAGTTGTTTCCTTAAAATTCAGCAAGATTTATCGCGCATTAACAGATTTCTCTGTCCTACCAAAAACCAATGGGGTGAGAAGAAGGAGGTTTCCAGGCAATTAGAGTAGTGAGCTGTGTTCACATACTTGCGTTATCTATGATGGATGTGTATCAACAGGAGGGCACTGTCATGCATTCACTTATTCATTTTCTTTCTTTCATTAAACAAACATTTATTGAATATCTTCTTTGGTGTTCAGCACTGCACTTACAGGTGGGGAAATAAAGCTGAAGAACACTATCTTTTTCCATAATGGAGACATACCTGAATTAGTCATAAATTATCATTAAATGAGTGACAAGTGGAGTTATATACATGGTGCTTGGGGACACCAATAAAGAAGTAATTAATTCCACTTGGAGTGGTGAGGAAAGACACACAGAGAAGGTAAAATTTTAGCTCAGCTGTGAAGGATAAGCAGAAAGGAATCTGGCAGATTGACAATGGAGGAGAGGGAATTCTTGATAAAGAAAACCACATCTATAGAAACGAGAAAGTTTGGAGGCACCTGTAGTTGGTTCAGTGAGGAATCAATGCAGGGTGCTTTTGAATAGTAAGTTTCAGAGGATGGCACACAGCACAGGATCAGAGTGTATTTTAATGCAGGCAGAAACGTAGATGTCATGGACAAGAAATTTATCTTCACAAGAGGGTTACAGGTATGACAAGATATTGATCTCTTTAGCTCTCAGAACAGCCAGACAGAATTTTTTAGAATCTTTGTCCTCTTTTCCCAATCTATGAGAAAATCTATCATTTTCTTTTTTTTTTATGAAGTGAAAATGATTTTTACATCTACACAATGAAATACTATTTAATAATAAAAAGAAAAGAAGACATACTGAGACATGCAAGAAAATAGATGAATCTTCAAAGCATTATGCTAAGTGAATGGAGCCAGAGAGAAAGGCTACATAATGTATGATTCCATTTATATGAAATTCTAGAATAGGCAAAGCTATAGTGATAGAAGATTGGCAGCTGCCCAGAGCCAGGGGCTGAGTAGATCTTGACTAAAAAGGAGCATGAAGCCACCTTTTGGGGCCATAGAATATCTATGTCATGGGGGTGGTGGTGGCTACAAAACTATAAATAATTCTTTGAATTCATTTTATACACTTAAAACTGGTGAGTTGTATTGTTTGTAAATTATAACTCAATATATTTGGCAACAAAGATGAAGTACATGAAAGACTTTGGGCAGGAATGAGTTAACATCAGAGGTACTAAAGTCCTATAAGCCAAAGCAATAACCTTTCCAATAAAAATATCTAGGATGAGGCCACTGAATGAATCTCCTTAAGCATCTGAGGAGGGGGAACCGTGTTAGCTGACACTGAGTCAAATAAGAAATTGAGGGGTTAAATGTAATTTTTGGACTTTAAATTGCAAGCACAATAATATAATAAATAATAATTTTATAAAGCATTTATCTGAAAAATATTTTAATAATTTTATAAATAATAATTTATTTAATTCTCACAACAATTCTGTGTCTTATCAATTGAG